>OY821518.1:295310395-295487895 GCA_963682025.1 Cordilura impudica | reverse complement strand
AAAAGTGACAGAATATATGTAAAAAACACGTCGTGTGATATAACCTTTAGGATTTTCTTGAACGGAACGAATAACGACACGTTCTGTTTGGTTGTCCAGAATATGGGGCGTCCAGAACGTGCCTTACTTTCACAATTTCCATCGTCTTAAAATTTTTTTTTAGTTTATACTGTGGGCTTTTTTATTAGTCAATAAAAAACAAGTAAGAAAATTATAGTCGGTCTATACCGACTATACGATACCCTATACCATACGTTTAGAAACCCTATCTCTTAGGCCCAACTAACTGGACATAGAAAATAAGCAAAAACCAAATTTGAGTGGGATTTTTATTAATTTTTTTTGCTGCAGATATGAAAAAGTTCATATCGGATGCTATATATGTATGGGGACTAGGTCCAAAAATGGACCGATCCTGATCATGTTTGGTAAAGTCTCTTGTATTTTGCAAAAATATATACAAACAAAATCTGAGAACAATCAGTGCAATATTTTTGTTTTTTAATAGATTTAAGTGAAGATCGGGAAGCAGCTCTATATGGGGGCCAAAGGGATCATTTTTGGACTACTCATTAATGGACGTGATGAACGCATACAAAACCCAATTTGAGTAAGATCTATATGACAATTTGGATCTTATGGCAATTTATGTCGATTTCATGGGGGTAATTTGTATGGGGGCTAGGTCTGAACATGGACCGATTCTCACCAATTTCAATAGCGTTCATCCCATGGCCGATAAAAGCTTATACATATACCAAATTTCATCAAAATATATTCATATTTGCGACCTGCAGTTTGATTACAAGGTTTACATGGACACACAGACGAACGGACGGACGGACATTGTTAAATCAACTCAGAAAGTGATTCTGATTCGATCGGTATAATTAAAGATGGGTCTAGGTCAAATAATTTTGGTTGTTACAAACAGCAGCACAAAGTCATTATACCCAAACCACATAGTGGTATAGGGTATAAATATTTTAAAATATGATGAAAATACTTTATTTTTTTTTAAATAAAAAAATAGAAGTAAAAAGAAAGTAAAATCATATTTTCTTCAAGAAAACATAAATTTGTCTCCCGAATGTAAACTTTTGTAAGACTGTGTATTAGACCGTATCGAAAAAAAAAGTTCACCGTACACCAGCGAATATAAAGTATTGTTCCAAGGACATTTGAAAAAAAAAATTTTATTTTTTTTTGCCGAACGTAGGGGCCGCCTTTTTAGTTTTTTCGTTATATCTTCCATATTTACAGCCCGATCTTAAAGTTTGATATAGCGAATTTTTTTGTCTCAGGGAGGCCAATAAATTCGCTCTTAGGTCCATTGACCTCAAGTGTACCGTTCTAGTACCTACCCCCCAAATCTCATTTCCTACCACCCTAATGTGACACCCTAATGTTAGAAATTTATAGCTCGCGAAAAATCATAAAACTTTTGCTCAGAAAGTATTTCGATAATTACAGCACAACTATTTAAAAAATGCTTTTATAAATTCATTGTTGCAGACCGTAGGGGTCACCTTTTTAAATTTGTCATAGCTTCAGTATTTACATTCAGATATTAAAGTATGATATATCGATGGGTTTGTCTGTGGCAGACCATTTTTTTTTAATTCGAACACATTCCAATGGGAGAAATGCCTGCAAATATAGACGGTTGAAATGTTCGAGGCGACCAGCTTTATTTGTACCGTATGGTTTTAGCCGTTCGTACCGGAAAATGCGAAGGAGATTAGCCCACGAGAAGCCCGGTGCTATTAGCACAACACGCTGGCTAACGACAGCCTCTCGAATCCTCCGCTATTATGTGACGTGCTCTCAACCCTCGATGATATTGAAAAACCTAGCCGAGTTCGTTGTAAAAGTATATGCGCCTTACAAACCATCAAACTATTTGGTTAAAAATTTAAAACTTAACTTTAGTGAAACTAAGTTTAACGGGCGTCCCAAAAACATTTTCTAAACAACAATTTCTAATGTAAAAAATCTGAAAACTACAGATATCGTAGGAAAAATCATCAGAATTTTAGCTTAATTTTAAGATTTTTGGTGTTTATAATCTTGGGTTACATTTTTAATAGGTCGGCGTCAAAAATTCCAGATTTTTCCCTGAGCTGAAAAATAGTTCACAATCATTTTTCAGGGTTCACTATGGCCCGAAATCCATTATTTTGTGCCATTCAAAGATCGTGGCATATAAGGGCGGGAGTTAAAAAGAAACTGGCGAGATAAAACTTATAGGTTATGTTAACTAAAAAACCACGTATTTACAACACTCAAGAATAATGCCAACGATAAAATAAATATAAAATTGGAAATAATGCTTTCAAACTGTATTTACGAGGGCAGTCCCAGAACAACCCGACCTGACAAATTTGGGAAAAAGTTTTTTATTGCTGAACATAATCTCCGTTAAGTTTGATACACTTTTCCCAGCAATATTTACTATATTTGATTCCCTGTTTATAGGTAAAACTCTCTATCTCCTTAAAGTAGCCATCCACGGCAGACTACACCTCTTCACTGCTGGCACATCTTTTACCACCGGGCCATTTTTTCAAGTTTGGAAATAGAAAATAATCCGGAAATAGGAAGCAATTCGTACTTAAATTCATGGATGTTGGCCATCGCAATAGGGGATGTGTGAACTGGTTGGTGCATTGTCTTGACGAACAATTTCTTTTTCGCCAAATGCGGCCTTTTTCCTTAAAATATCACTTAAATTGAGTGGCACTGTTATTAATTTTATTTCCTTAGGATATGAAAAATTTCATATCGGATACTATATTTATATGGGGACTAGGTCCAAAAATAGACTGATCCTGATCATATTTGGTAAGCTCCCTGATTTTTTGCAACAACATATACAAACAAAATTTGAGAAAAATCTGTGCAATATTTTTGTTTTTTTGAAAGATTTAAGTGAATATCGGGAATCAGCTTCATATGGGGGCTATGACAAAGACTTGTCCTATATGGTTGTACTACTGACCGAGATCTATATGATAATTTGGATATTATGTCAATTTAAGTCGATCTCACAGGCGTAATTTGTATGGGGACTAGGTCTGAACAAGAACCGATTTCCACCAATTTCAATAGCGTTCATCCTATGGTCGATAGAAGCTCATATACTAAATTTCATCAAAACATATTCATATTTGCAACCTGTAGTTTGATTATAAGGTTTACATGGACACAACTACAGATAGACGGACAGACAGACATCTCTAAATCGGCTCAGAAAGTGTTTCTGAGTCGATCTGTATCATATTTTTGGTAGTTACAAACAACAGCACAATTGGTCGACTACAACTGTGTTCATCTTGGCCTCGTTTAAACTTTGCCACCCATTATTTTATAGTCGTAAACGAAGCAGCGAACAGAATATTAATTGCATTGAGACCTTTGAAATGAAAGAATTGAATTACTTAACGGTGACCAATTTTTTCCATGTTTACAAAATCACTGAGATCGTTTACCTTTGATGGCTAAAAAAAAAATTCTAAAAACGTGACCACTTTCCACCAGAGTAATTTTTTCAAACTACTATCCCTATCTACATGTCAGGTCAGGTTGTTCTGGGACCGCCCTCATACCTTGGCCTTCAATTCGCATTTTATACTAGGGCGGATCAATAAGCCCGTGACTTTTCGAACTTCCTTCGTAGTTATATGAAATGCAACACTGCTCCCATCAAGTATCACCAGTTAATAGACTACTGTAAAATTTTGAGCAAGTTCCGTCATTTACTTCTTTTAACAGCTGTTCAAAACATACAACCTCGTGTTTTTTTTTAAATGGAAAAAAGTGAATTTCGATTTCGGTGGTAAAAAAAAAAAAAAATGGTTTAATGACCTTCGTTGTGGTCGCACAAATACAAATGACGCTGAACGTTCTGGACGGCCAATTGAGGTCAATACACCCGAAATTGTCGAAAAATCCACGATATGGAGTTGACCGATGGAAGAGTAAAAGTGCGTGAGATTGGTGATGCCATGGGCATTTGATATGGCAGTGTGGTTTCGATTTTAAATGATCAGTTGTGTTTAAGAAAGCTGTCTACAAGATGGGTGCCGCGTTTGCTCTCAATAGACCATAGACGTAATCGTGTTACAACTTCAAAGGATTGTTTGTAGTTGTTTAATCTCAATTCGAATGAGTTGTTGCGGCGTTTTGTAACTGTGGATGAAACATTGATCCATTACAACACTCCTGAGACCAAGCAGCAGTCTAAACAATGGGTTTCTCCGGGTGAACCGTCTCCGAAGAAGGCCAATGTAAGTTTGTCGGCCAATAAGATGAGGGCAACAGTTTTTTGGGATGCACGCGGGAAAATCCACATCGATTACCCTCAAAAGCGAAAAACAATAAACGGCGAATATTATGCCAACTTATTGGACCGATTTAACGAGGATTTAAGAAAAACGACCCAATATGGCTAAGAAAAAAGTTCTTTTTCATCAAGATAATGCACGGGTGTACACGTGTGCAGTCTCAATGGCAAAATTCCATGAATTGGGCTACGAATTGGTACCTCATCCGCCATATTCTCCGGATTTAGCCCCCAGTGACTATTTCCTATTTCCAAACCTAAAGAAATGGCTCGGTGGAAAGAGATTTAGCTCCAACGATGAAATTATTGATCAAACAAATGCCTATTTTATGGACCTCGAAAAATCCTATTTTTTGGAAGGGATACAAAAATTGGAGAAACGTTGGGCTAAGTGTATTGAGCTAAAACGAGATTATGTTGAAAAATATTTTTTTTTTTGCAAAGAAAAACTGTGTTTCATTCTAAAAGTTACGGACTTATTGATCCGCCCTCGTATTCTTTTTATAATTATCATTTTCACACTTTTCTGTTAATAAAATTTGTAACACTGTTTTTTTTTTGTATACCGGTTTAATTACACTTTTACATGCAACTTTTAAAGCCTCGTAAAAATTTGTTAAATACTTACATAAATGAATGTTTAAAAAAAATTTTTTTTTTACTAATTTATCTTTCATTCTTTATATTTACAGTGCTCAAAATCAATCAGAATCTGAATCAGATGGTAAAGATTATGAAATAATCAGTTCAAGTGAAGTGCAAAATGTTAAATGAAATACCGAAAACTAAATTGAACCACAACAACAAACAACAAACATAACTATATTTGTTAATAATAATAATTGAAATCATTCTTTAAATCATTAGTTAATAATTTGTTAGCTTAAAACGAAACAAAGCTTAACGAATTAAACACGAATTGTAAATTATTTGGCTTAAAATTATTTTTAAGCTCTTAACTGAAACTTAATGAGTAAAAAACCGAAAACATCAACAAAAATTCATGGCATGATAAAATCTTTGAACATAATGCCTGGTTTTCACTATGTGACTTTCAATGTCAATTGTTGTCAATTATTGTCAGTTGCATGAAAACAGATTGTAATGTCTTCTCATTTGCAACCCCTGGCAACATTTGACATCAAAAATGAAAATGCCAACATGTTGGTAATTTGTTTTTGTTTGACAGTTTATTTTTTGTTAGTTTAAAGCAGTGGTTCTTAACCTTTTTAGCTACCGGCACCCCTAAAATTTTCAAACAATATTCTCGCACCCCTTACTAGAAATTATTGAGTTATATAAATTAAAAAACAAACATTATGCAAAACATATTTTTTATTAATTTTATGTGCGTAACAAATATTTTATAAATTTTAATTGTTAGCTGAAATAATCAATTATAAATTATCAAAGTTTTTATTAATGGCTTTTTTGTTGTTGCTTTTCCTCAATTATTTTTGAAAACCGGGGGATCTTTTTTGAAATAGCTACACGCATATCATTACTAACATTAAGTCTATTTCTAGCTTTTGTTTTTATATGCACAAGTGACGAAAATCCCATCTCACACAAATATGTTGTGGCAAATGGAACAAGATGCTGAAGCGCTATTTTAGCTAATCGTGGATATGACATTACTTGAGCACACCAGAAATTTTCCAAATTCTCTGCTTCAAATTCCATTTGATTATGTCCATTTGTCCGTAGTTCAACAAGGTCATCTTTCAATAAATTACTGTCATCCATTGAGTCCAGATTATAAATAAATGGATCTAATATCCATTTTTCTGATATATCTATATCTCCAGTAGCAAAATATCCCTCAAAAGATTCGCTCAACTTTTGCAAATGATCTTTAATTTCGGTGGTAATATTGTTTCTTTCATCATCTGAAACAAGAACTTCTTCAAGCAAAGGAAAGTTAGCATAATTTATCTTGTCAACACGGTTAATCCAAATTGAAAGTTTTCGACTAAACGCAGTCAACTTCTCTTTCGCTGTTATAGTGTTCACTCCAAATCCTTGGATTGAAATATTTAATTCATTAAGGTGCGTGAATATGTCTGCCAAATACGCTAGCTGAATTATAGCATCTCTATTGCTGAATTCATCAGCTAAACTACTGCCTTGATTATTAAGAAACTGCATTATTTCACTTCGCAATTCGTACACACGATTTAGCATACGTCCACGCGATAGCCATCTTACTTCTGTGTGAAATAAAAGGACAGTATGCTCGGCACCAAGTTCTTCGCATAAAGCACGGAAGAGACGATGATTTAAAGCTCGACCTCTGATAAAATTTACAACTTTGACTGAAGTGATTAATGTTTTCTTTAATTTTTCAGGCAATGTCTTTGTAGCTAGCGCATGTCTATGTAAAATACAATGGGTAATTGTAACGTGAGGCACTTCCTTTTTTACATACGCTACAAATCCAGAATTTTTGCCTAACATGGAAGGAGCTCCATCAGTACAAATTGATCCTATTTTGTTCATCGGTATCTCATATTGTAATAAAAAGTCTTTGACTTTATTAAATATATCAATTCCTTTTGTAGTCAATTCTAATGGTTCACAAAACAAAAATTCTTCAACAATTTCTTTTTCTTTTACATATCGTACAAACACCATCAGCTGAGAACAATTTTCAACATCTGTAGATTCATCCAATTGAATACCCACTGGGACATTACTAGCTTTAATATCTTCAATTACTTGTTGTAAGATGTCTTTACTTATATCAGAAATTCTAGTACGGATTACGTCATTTGACAAAGGAATTTGTTGAAGCTTTTGTTGTGCTTCAGTACCCAACACTATTTTTGCCATTTCTAATGCACAAGGCTTTACAAGTTCTTCAGCTATTGTATGTGGTTTCTTCTTCTTGGCACAGATATATGCAACTTGATAAGACGCTTGCAACAGCGGCTTTTCGTGTGATATAAATCCAAAAGTTGTGATAGTTCCACTTTTATCAAATCGAACTCGTTTAGATTTCAAACTTTCAAAATCATAGCCAGCATCTACACCACCATGCTGTTTGGTAAAATGCTCATTTAGTTTCGACGGCTTGAGATTGGCGTTTGAAAATTTATTGCAGCACAGAATACATTGTGGTCGCTGCGTTCCATCCTTCTCCGTTGTAAATGTAAAACCATAACGAACATAATCGTCATTCCAACATCGTTTCTTTGACATGGCGTAAACTAAATTAAATTTTTTAATAAAACACTAAAAAAATATTAAACTTCTATCTATTATTGCTATATTTTAGCTTACCTTTTGAATTTGACTTTAATGTACCAAATTATATTCTAATAATTAGAATATAAATATTCAACTAAACTTGTAAAATTAACTTGTATTAATTATTTTATTATTAATATTTAACTTTTAATATTCAACACGAAAATTCAAACTTGTAATAGTCGACACTAAAATTCAATTATTTTTAAATTTTTCTTCAATGTAATGTGCGCATCAACAGTATTTATATTTCTAAGAATAATCGCAACAATCAACTGAAATTTCGAGGAAATATAAAAATTAGTATAGAAACTAGAAACGCATTTGAATTTTTGTAATTGTAGAAAAAATACAAAAATTAATTTGTCTCGATGGTTTATAATTTACAAACATATTTAAAAAATGTTTAGGGAATAAAAAATTTACTAACCAAAATGAATTTTTAAGATTAGTTTTTTATTTTGCTAGCTACACGTGAATTTGTAAAATTACAATTTCGCACCCCAAAATATTCAAGCTCGCA
This sequence comes from Cordilura impudica, assembly GCA_963682025.1. NCBI lineage: Eukaryota > Metazoa > Arthropoda > Insecta > Diptera > Scathophagidae > Cordilura > Cordilura impudica. The sequence goes on along the minus strand of OY821518.1, from coordinate 295,479,778 downwards.
CCCCTAAGGGGTGCGTGCACCACCGGTTAAGAACCACGGGTTTAAAGGATGTAATGAAAACGTAATTAAGATAAAATTACGAGATATCAGTTGAGGCATTTTTTTTGTTGTCAGTTTATATGACATAGTGAAAACCAGGCATAAGAAACAGAATATTTATAAAAATATCTATAAAAACTCCTCTCAATTACTTTAATTACTAGGGAAAAGTTATTATTATTTTTTTTTTAAAGATAAAGCATTTCTTAAAGAGCATTTTTTTTAAAAATATTTTAATAAAAAGTAGTTACGTCTTTGTTATAAAGTCGCATTGGTTTTAAAGTTTTAATAAAAAAAAAAGTGTTATTAAAATTATTCAATTTGCTTATTTAAATAATGATAAAACAAGTTTTTTAATATTTCTAATATTTTTTTAGTGTTTTGCAAGTTTAATAACATATTTACTATTGTGTTATATTTTAAATTATTTTTTTTTTAAATACTCTAATTTTAGTTTAAAATATATATAAAAATCATCACGATATACATTTTTAGTGGAATATATCAATGTAATTTAATAAAAAAAATCAACTTATAAAAATCTTTAGACAAAGAAATATTTCTTTAGAAAAATAACCATTTGTTTACAAAAAAAGAAAAATTAAAAAAAAAAAAAATATAATTAAAAATTAAGAATAATTGTTATAATTTTATAATTTAATAAATAAAATTTTCTCTTAACTCGTCCATGTGGTTGGTGCATTATCTATCAAGTATTGCTCGAGAAATTGTGTTGGAACAAACGTTAGGTTTTCTTAAAATTTTCTCAAAACAGATCTTATTTTGGCTACCACCACAGTTATACATTAACTCTCGGATCCGTTGCGATATCACGAGACGAATGCTGTATTTTTTTTTTTTAAGAAAAGGCACTTTTCTAAGAAATTTTTTCAAGGAAAATATATTTCACTGTGCAATAATAGAAGACGATATGTCAACACTGCATTGCTCAAAAGTGCTCAAAAGTTTTTATGCAAACATTAAATATATTCCCCGATGATGACATTCGAAGAATGTCGAAATATTGGAAAATAAATTAAAACATTTTTATAATAAACACGGACCTCGAGCTCAAGAATTTTTATTTATCAACATTTGAATCTTAAAAAAGGAAAATATAATTTTAAAGAAAAGGTACTTTTTTAAGAGAAGGGTCTTTTTTTACGAAAATGTATTTTGCTAAGAGGTACTTTTCTTAAGAGAAGTACTTTTTAGCAAGAGATACTTGTTGAACAAAAGTTACTTTATTGAAAATTTACTTTTTTACGAAAAAGTACTTTTTTCAAAAGAAGTGTTTATTTAATAACACGTACTTTTTTTTTAAGAAAATGTACTTTTTTCAGAAAAGGTACTTTTCTTATAAAAGCTAAATTTTAACTCTTCTATTTTTGAGAAAGACCTTCTTGATTTTAGTACGTGGATTAGTGAAAAGGTCCCTACGGAGAAGAAATCGCTAATGAGTTTTGTGGAAAGGAGTTTTTTTGTTATCTGAATTTCTTTATTCAATTGAATGCTTAAAAATTACGAGTAAGAAAATCAAAAAAAAAAAAAAAAAAACAGCAAAACAAATAGTATTAAAGGTTCATAAGTTTCTTATATATTGAACAGTGAACATCGAGTTCGGATTTTTTAATTTGTGTATATACGTAGAAAGAAAAATAGCAGATTCAAATTTGGATGTTGCAGAAATGGTTACGTCACAGTAAATGACTGAGGAGGAGAAACGTAATCGATGATAGATTTGCAGAATTTATGAATGACGAGGACAGTGACAATGATGAGGATGTTGCATTTGACGTCGATGTTGAAGATAATGACGACTTAACACATTAGTCAAACCTTGACGTTGATGAGTCAGATGTCAATACTGAGCCGTAGTAGAAATCAACGAGGAGCTAGATGAAGACGACGAAGATGTATTAGAAACTGTTCCTGCCACTACCGAAACTTCTGACAGTTATTTATATAACAGAGTTGCACCACCGAATACCCGCGATGTTGCACCAACGAATAGAGCAAAGTTGTACCACCGACTACCCGCATTCGTGTTCATAACTTGGTCGACTATATAAGAAGGAAACCAGGGTCAGTGAAAGACACGTATGATCCCTTACACCATTTTCCGCACGCTCACCACCGAAGATATTGAACTCAATTCTAAGCAAAAATTCCGCAAATTTCTCACTTTTCCTTCGCTTAACGTTTTTCTCCCATTTTTGTCAGCAAATGGGTTGGGATAAAAGTAGTTATTCTCAATGCATTTGAATTTAGTTTTCTCCCTAAAAAAATTTCACTAGCAAAACAGACGGGAGTTTACATAAAAACGTAAGTAATATTTTGATAAAAACAAAATCTATATATTAATACGTGAAGGTAAACTTTAGTTCCCTTTTTAAGCAATATGCGGGCACGGAGGAGCGTGAAAATTGGCATAGTTATAGTTCATATGGAAGAGAAGCTGAGAATGATAAAATTTATGTTTAATCTGTCTTTAAAATATATTAAATTAAATAAAATAAAATAAAATAAAATATTTCTAATAATTCGCTACACCCTGTTAAAGCGAATGATTTAAATTGTATATCAGACGCTCTGTGTTGAATTGTAAATTGCTAAAATTGATAAACATACCTATATGCGGCCTACACACGAGGCAACCAGTTGAAGCAATGGTTGTAGCAACTTGTTTTGTTAGTTGACTACACACGTAGCAACAATTGGCGCAACTTCATTACTGTGTAGCTGTCGTACAGAAAAGACCACAGACCAAGCGGAAGAAAATTATAATTAAATTTTTTGAAATGAGTGGCGTAATACGTGATATAACTGCAATTATTATAATAGACGAAATTTTGTACGAATGTGAGGAAGAGGAGATAGAAACAAAAAATAAAAAGAGAATTTGGTCAAAAAATTGGCTTTTAAAAAAAGAGGAATTTTCTAACGAAAGGCTGCTGAAGGAACTAAAAGAAAATGAGCCAATGGATTATAAAAATTATATGAGGTTGGATGAAGCCCTCTTTGCAAAATTATAACACAAAGAATATAATGTACTAATAATATAGGTATAAATAGATCACAATTGAAGTTCAAACAAGTAAGAAATTATAGTCGGTCTAGACCGGCTATAGAATACCCTATACCATACGTTTAGAGACCCTATCTCTTAGGTCCAACTAATTGGATATAGAAAATATGCATAAAGCAAATTTGAGTGATATTTTTATTCATTTTTTTTGGCTTCAAATAAGAAAAATTTCATATGGGATGTTATATTTATATGGGGACTAGGTCGAAAAATGGACCCATGCTGATCATATTTGGTTAGTTCACTTATTTTTTGAAAAAATATAAACAAACCAAATTTGAGAAAAATTTGTGCAATATTTTTGTTTTTTGATAGATTTAAGTGAAAATCGTTGAAATGACAAAGAATTGACATATGGGGTTTATTTTTGGACAAATGATAAAGGGATGTAATAAACACGCACAAACCCAATTTGACCGTGATCTATATGATAATTTGGATCGTATGGCAATTTATGTCGATTTCATAGGGGTCATTTGTATGGGGGCTAGGCCTGAACATGAACCGATTATCACCAATTTCAATAGCGTTCATGGCCGATAAAGGCTTATATACCTAATTTCATCAAAATATATTCATATTTGCGACCTGTAGTTTGATTACAAGGTTTACATGGACACACAGACGGACGGACGGATGGACATTGTTATATCGACTCAAAAAGCGATTCTGAGTCGATCGGTAAGTAAGAATGGGTCTAGGTCAACTATTTTTGGTTGTTACAAACAGCAGCACAAAGTCATTATTATACCCAAACCACATAGTAGTATAGGGTATAAAAACATAAAAAAGTTGACGTATGAGCCCAGGTCTGTGCGGCCACATTTTCTCTCTGTACTAAAAAACGTCATATAGTTCGGGAAATCAATCAACATCTACAACTGGCGGTTCAAAACTTACGGAAACTATAAATATAGTTTGATCTCAATATTTCTGCGAGGTAGGAGAAATTCACAACAAAAACGATCTGGTTAAAGCTCTACAGGAAGAATAGGCAATATTTGGTAAACTATGTTCAGACGATTAGACGCCAGAATTAATAATATAGGACCTCAAACTAAGTATTAAGTTATAAAAATTTCTGTGTTCCAAGTGCATTTTTAAGAACAATCATAAGTGAGCCCTCAGTTTTTTGTGGTTAAAAATAAGTACTATTTTTGTTTTTGTTATTGTATATAAGATTACGAAAATCACTTTAGTTTTTTAATATTTAACATGAAACTGTATATTTTAATGAATAAAATGGCATGTTTTATTTTTTAAAAAAATATTAAATTGTACTAAATTCATTTCAAAATTAAAGGTGGTGGAGCACTCAGACTGTATAGCTTATGAAAAATCTTCATACTTAATCTATTGCACTTGCATCAATGTTATTATATTCTATTTTTAATTGTTCGTATGCTTTGTTTCTAAGATTTTTATTTTTATATTTTTCACTAGTTACGTCCCATAGCTCTCTCAAATTTTTATATTCGTTAATAAAATTAACATAATTTTCATTATTTTCGATAACCTTTTTTTGTTTTCCTGCTTTCCGCTTAACATTGCTTCACACGAACCTTCCTATTCGCTTGCTTTCGACGAACTGAAGAATAAATTCAGTAAACAATGATACACACGTAGCAACGGTTGCCTCAACCAACCAAAAATATCAAAACTTTTTGATATTTCAGGCAACGGTTGATACAACACGAAAATCAATGGGCAACAGAGCTACACACCAAGCAACGGTTGATTCAACATGGCTGTGTTGAAGCAACCGTTGCCTGGTGTGTAGGCAGCATTAGGCTCATTTAAATATTAATTTTTTATATACATATATATACATATATAGATTAAAAAAACATTGAAAGACAAAAATTGAATGAAAAAATAATATTTCCTAGAATTTGCACTCGAATTTCGATTGCTGGGCTATACTAGTTTAAATAAAAAGATAAATATTTTATTGTTCTTGAAGGTCGAAGACCACAAATAAAGCCCAACTATAACTTTTGTTAACTTTAATGGAAACCAATTCAGGCATTGATTGCGGTTTCCATAGATTCATACCGCAATTGTCTTCTAGCAATCCTTTGGCAATTTCATTGTCGATATTCTACAAAAACCATTTCCTCCACAAGTGCCCGCAACATAGCTATGCTATTCAATGTGATGCCACTTATTAATTTTTTTGTTCACGCGGAAATTAGAATTGAAGCATTTTTTCTGAAGAAATGTATTTTCCGTGAGAAAGAAATTCCTTGAGAATATTCGGAATTGAACTGATTGCGTACATAATCAACAGTAAAACTGCTGCTACCGACGATGTTTGGAAATGTTGCAGACCAATTTGGCGGCAACTTACATTCCGCACGATTAGCTGACCGTGGGCGAGCAATTATTCCCATATAGAGACCGCACACGGTTTACACAATACATTCCGTCTAAGCCAGCCAAGTACGGAGTAAAGGTATGGTTATGCGATTCGATATCATTTTACCCCTTAAAGGAATGATTTACTCTGGGAAGTTGACTGATCAAGAGCGTGAGGTAAATCAAGGGCAGAATGTTATGTATCAAGTAGTGGAAAGATATTTGTATAAATAATTTATGCGCGTCCAGTTTGCAGCTCATTGTTCTGATTCTAGGAAGGCGATGTATCACTGTGCTATAGGGTGCGCCTTATTTTTCAACTTGCGAAATTGTACCGTAACTCTCCCTGGAAATGTTCTCGTCAGTGCAAAAATACAGTGTGCAAAAAATAAGTTCGATCGGATATCGGGAAGGCGTGGCTCATCCGCCCTAACGTTTTTAAAATCCAAAAAATTCATATAAAATTTGCACAAATGTTAATTATGGGGTAAGCCTGTGCAACAAACTGAACTATTTTAACCCATTTGGCGCCGCTGTACTCAATTGAGTACACCTAAACATTATGTGAAATTTTTAAAATTTTTAAGCTTTTGGTTTTTTTGCGTTTTAAGCTTAAAAGAATCCCGCACCTCTTAAAATGACAAAAAAAAGTTTGGTATATACATATCAACTGTCACAAATGGACTCTTAAACTTATACAAAATTGGTGTGGCGAGATAAACTCAGATTTTCCATTTTTTTTTGTTCTTACTGTATTGCAATTTTCTTTTTTTTAGTTTTCTAAAGGCAAGTATTTCTTTTTATAAAATACTAGCTGTTACCCGGTGCGCTTCGCTACCCCCGCCCCCTCCCCACAATGTTATGAAAGGAAATCAAAAGTTTACAGAAAAAAAATTTTATTTTTAAATAACGAATTATTTATTGCAAAGCTCTTATTTATTATGATTACAATACAATATTTGAAATTCGATTATAAACTATATACATATTTTTTTAAAATTATAACTATAATGTTTTTTTGCTATTGTATCTTTAAATTTATAAGTGACTCAGAGCTTCTCTATATACAATGTTAGACGTAGAGTTGCTTTTTGGTAGCAAAATGAACTGATTCTCTGGAGTTCCAACTCGTGATAATCCAACATATAGTTGGCCATGGGAAAAACATTCTTTTCGTAGATCGATTGCAACCAAAGAAAAGGTTTGTCCCTGTGACTTATTAATCGTCATCGCAAACGAAGTTTTGACAGGAAATTGTAGTCGTTTGAAAAAATCATTGGCAAGTCTGAAGGAATCATTGGAATCCTCGGAATGTGTGCTAACTGGCCAGCTGCAGGGCCAGTGAGGATGATCGCCACAATTAAGTTGTCTTTTAAGTCTTTAATAAGTAGTCTTGTGCCGTTGCACATATTAGGTGGGTTTAAATTTCTTAAAAGCATGATAGGTGTACCGACTTTTAATGGTAGTTCGTGAGATGGCAAGCCAGAAGAATTAAGCGAATTTAAAAATTCTTACGGGTAGTTGACTGCATCCTCGATATCGATGACTGTATCAACCGACTTATAGTGTTTGATTTGGCCAGGAACTTTTTGCATAATAAGATTATTAATTTCATTGACCGTATCGTTCCTAGGTGATACTATTGCCCTTGAATATAGCCAATGAAAGTCTTTTTCTAGTAAATGTTTAAGATCAGGATATACTGCATTTATAAGATCCTCTAAATTGTAGAGTATCCTACCAAGTGTCTCATTGAGAACGATTTCAGAACACTTAGTGCTTAAATTCGGAGTAGGAAAAACTACTTCCCCTAGTTTGAGCAATTGTTGTGGGAAATCGTTATGCGTGTCTCCACTAAGATGGGCTCTCATGTTAGTTCGTAAGTTCAATTTTTGAATGGAACTCCATAAAGGAGATGATTTAAGGCATGCTTTAATAATATCTGCACGCGTCCCTTTTGTAACTACAGGGAGTGCCTGCCGAAAATCACCATCAAACACAAACGTTACTCTCCTCATATTGGCGCTCGAGTTTCTAAGGTCCTTTAATGTTCGGTCCACGGCTTCAACATGGGCTCTGTGACTCTTGGTACATTCGTCCCACATTATAAGCGACGCCTCCTGCAACAATTTGCCAAGAGGCCCGTCTTTGCGTATGGAGCATACGGATTGTTGCTCCAGAGATACTGACAATGGGAGTTTGAATGCGGAGTGTGCAGTTTTACCATCGTTTAAAAGAGTAGCAGCAATCCCTGAAGAGGCGACTGCCAGGGCTATTTTTCCAGATTGTCGTACATGTGCTAGTAGAAAGTTAATCAAGAAAGTCTTTCGTGTGCCTCCTGGGGCATCCAAAAAAAATATTTTGCCTCTTGTATTCGTCACACTGTCAATTATTGTATCAAATGCCCGCAAATGATCTGTGACTAATTTTGGTATATTTTCGTTTATAAAATCTCTTAGCTCACTGGTGTTGTATTGACGTACCAGCATTGTACCCATCGCCTCATTTTGTGAACGAATAGGAGAGGGTAATCCAAAATCATTTAAACTTTTGTCGCTTAATTCAAATAGTTTATTTTCTATTTGGACCAAGCCTTCATTGTAGATATCGTCATTAAAAGGCAAAGTAAAATTCTGATTTTGCTGTCGAACTCTGTGTCTAATATCTTCACAAAAACCTTCTTTGAAGTTGTTCCATAATTTTAATGGTTCAGATGGCTGACAAAATAGTAGAATGACTACAAACAGCTCCCTCAGCTCAAATGGGAATTGCAACATCGCAGCTTCTCTCAAAGTATTTTCCCAATAATTATCAGTTTGTAGCAAACCTCTATCTCGGCAAGCTGCTTGGTACGTTTCTTTGACAACTCCATTTACAGTTTTTAAGTTTTCGAATGAGGTTGGACCGCGTACGAGATGCAGTAACATTCTAAGAAAAAAACACTCCGATTGAGAAGGATGTACACCATATATTCAGCATATATAAGCAGCGTCTTTCTTTATGCCTGGATGGCCAGTTACTTTTTGACCACGTAATCTTCTTGAAAATTTATTATTAGCCCATGTATAATAGTGTGGAACTTCGTGGTACAATAAAGTTTTTGCAAATTCGTCAGAGTTGCAGAGCTCGAAGAAAGCTATAAGTGTGGTTTTGCGAGGGTTTTGTGCAACTTGATGTGCTGTTCCTGATGTAAAGTACACCCTTTGACAGTTTTCTAAATGTACTGCCAAATGCACGACAGTAGGGTACCGATCGTGGATCGGAAATTCTAATATTCTCCATACAGATTCTGATGTACTTATGTACTGACCATTTAAATAGCTTTCAACCTCGTCATGCGGATTTCTGACGCTGAAAGTAGCTTGGTCCGATCCTTTATTTATATATTTACATACATATTTAATTGCCTGAACTGAATGGCAGTATTCCATGTTAATATGGTCGTTGAATGATCGACACAATATTGGGGAATACGGGACAATCCACCTATTGTCTATGATAATCTGTCTTCCTCTGATGTTCAAGATAGCATTTCGACCCCCACTTTCCGTGTCGCTACGACGATATACTGGATAACCATCCTCTCCAGTCTGGGTTTCGTTGACAAAACGCCATGGGTATTTTTTCGAACAAATACCATTTTTCATACATGGTGACGTTGAATTTTGATCTCCGCATGGTCCATGCACCATATTTTTGGTCACAATATCGAACAATACGGGATCTTCATCCTTATCTGGCAATTCGGCAACTATTATGCTGTCAATTTCATTTGATTGTATTTTTTTTTTTCAAACCAAAACAATATATGACAGTGAGAAAGACCTCGTTTTTGCCACTCAACACTGAGCATATGGCACTTAACTTTGCCAAATATTTCGTCTTTTGCGAATAAGTTTATAATTTTCTTCATTTTTAAATAGCATACCCTTGAAATTATGTCATGACGATCAAATGACCGCTGGCCAGGTGATAGCTCTTCCTTAATTTCGGACCATTCCAGGTTGCACGTAAATGTCACAAATAAATCGGGTCTCCCGTAGTTTCAGACATACGTCATTACGTTCTGAGTTTTTTCGTGCATATAACGTGGGGATCCCGTGAAAGTTAAAGGCAAGATGACGTGTCGCCCAATATTTGCAGGGTTTGCATTAGCATCCTGATTTAAGGCATCTCGTAGATGTATATAGTCATCAGCTCTCAATTGTTGTTGATTTTGACGTATGTAATTTAGTCTTTCTGATATAATTTTAGCCATCATGTCGACACAGTATTGACTGAACAAATCTCTGTAATAATGTAAGGGATTAAAACAGTCAGCTCTGACCATCAGCCTATATGCATAAAACTGCATACATGAAACAGTTTTATTCCTCGCTGAATTTTGTTTAGGGATTGTCAAATAATAAACATTTTCGCCTTTTACAAACATTAGAGGGTATTGCAGAGGATCGTACGCACGATGCAATTCTGACACTCTTTTTAGTTTCCCATCTCTACAATTAATAACTATATCCCTAGGACCTTTGCCTTCGTCAACTAATAAGACTGCTACTTCGTTTACTGTAGGTGAATTATATCTTCCTTGATGTTGATCTTGTGGAGTGTGGTCGGCGTTGATTATCAATTTCAAGTTGTCTGATGAAAAGTTATGCTCTAAGTTTTATTTGAAACTGCGAATGTATGGATTATGGCTGCATAAAGCGGATGTGAACTCGTTGATTAATCCTTTTTTTTAGATTGTTAGCAATACTAAATCGCAATGATAATTGATCGGCATCAGATATAAAATAAATCTGCAGAAACTGGGGACTTTGACCTGAAGGTGGTATGAGACTACCAATCCTATGGTACACCTGCTCTTCTATCTTAAATGTAGGCATAAAGTTTCATTCGCGAATTTCTTTACCATCGAATGACGTCACCTGAAATAATGTATTGTACCTGCGTATGTTATTTAAGAAATGCGCCGATAGTGGATGACAACCTGAAAGAAGATTTTTTATTGTTTGTGGTGGTTCCCGTATATTAGGGAGAACCACTTTGCCTCCAGCACAGCACATACCATTGGATTCATCACTCCATTTTTTAGCAAAGCACGTAGGGCAAATGTTGTTCATTTGTCCAACTTTTACACTATTTTGTATCGCATAATCTATATTTGGATCATAATTGAAAGCTGATCTATTCCCATGAGCGACAAATCGACTACGCGCTCTAGTCGTAGATATCCGTTGTCTTTTTGCTGCAAGCTGCTGCGTACGTTCAGTACTGGACTCCCTAGCACGGGCCTGCGTTGTTCTTATATTTTGGCTATCGAGGCGTTGCGACCGTTCGGTGCAGGACTCCCTAGCACGCGCCTGCGTTGTCTTTATAAATTGGATATCGAGGCGTTGTGAGCGTTCAGTACAGGACTCCTTAGCACGGGCTTGCGTTGTTCTTATATTTTGGCTATCGAGGCGCTGCGAACGTTCAGTAGAGGACTCCGTAGCACGGGCCTGCGTTGTTTTTATATTTTGGCTGTCGAGGCGCTGAGAGCGTTCACTACAGGACTCCTTAGCACGGGCCTGTGTTGTTCTTATATTTTGGCTATCGAGGCGCTGCGATCGTTCAGTACAGGACTCCGTAGCGCGGGCATGCGTTGTTTTTATATTTTGGCCATCGAGGCGCTGTGAGCGTTCAGTACAGGACTCCCTAGCACGGGCCTGCGTTGTCTTTATAAATTGGATATCGAGCCGCTGCGAGCGTTCAGTACAGAACTCCTTAGCACGAGCCCGCGTTCTTATATTTTGGCCATCGAGGCGCTGTGAGCGTTCAGTACAGGACTCCTTAGCACGGGCCTGTGTTGTTCTTATATTTTGGCTATCGAGGCGCTGCGATCGTTCAGTACAGGACTCCGTAGCACGGGCCTGCGTTGTTCGCATATTTTGGCTATCGAGGCGCTGCGAGCGTTCAGTGCAGGACTTCGTAGCACGCGCTTTTGACATTAACTCTTTACTACTCGAGAGACGCTCCGCAGTTTCAGAAGAGGACTCTTCAGCACGGCGTATTTTAGCTGCTCTTGTCATAGATATTTTTCGTGACAGATTGGTTTTTTTTTTGGCATTGTATTGTTGTTTCACAGTAATTGAAGAAAAGCATGGTTGCAACAAATTTCTTTAGATCATATAATTGTATTCGAATATTTAAGCAATTTTGCTAAAATGCAGGAAAAATAAAAATGTAGTTGAGAAAATAACTTTGCATTAAACTCACCCACGTGGAATTCAGCTTCTAACTGCAGAAATTGTCATTAAATTCTACAAAATATTACATATTATTATTTTTAATCAATTCTCCCCAAGAAGTATTGTGCAATTAAAATATTTTATTTTATTTTATATTTTCTTTATTTCAATGCCTGCTGATATAAAAATTTTTTGGTTTTTTCACTCAGTGCATTAATTATAAAATTTTTTGGCATTCCTACTCTGGAGCAAGCTAAATTTAGGTGCCCATGGAAGAACATGGATTTTCAAAATTAAATCCGGCAACAATTAACTATTAGCCTTCAATTTAGAATATCATTTGGCAATTTTTCATTTTAGCGATTTTTGATTTCGCCCCATTTTTATACCAGGGTATAATGACTTTGTCCTGATGTTTGTATTTACCCAAAATATCTAATCCATACTCATCTTTTATTACACTGATCGACTCAGAATCACTTTCAGACTCAGAAACACTTTCTGAGTCGATTTAACGATGTCCGTCCGTCCGTCTGTGTGTCCAAACTTCCATCGATCACAGGAAAAACACTATTGAAATTGATGAAAATCGGTTCATGTTCAGACCTAGTCCCCATACAAATGATCCCTATGAGATAGACTTAAATTGCCATAATATCAAAATTGTCATATATATATTTCGGTCAAATTGCGTTTGTGTATTTTATTACATCCATTTATCAGTAGTCGAAAATAAACCCTATTGGACCATTCTTAGTCATAGCCCCCTTAAAACTATCAAAAAACAAAAATATTGCACAGATTTTTCTCAAATTTAGTTTGTATATGGTTTGTTTATATTTTTCGACCGAGTCCTCATATAAATATAGCATCCGATATGAACCTTTTTTTTCCGAAGGCAAAAAAATTAATAACAATACCACTCAAATTTGATTTATAATTATTTTCTTTATCTAATAATTCTTTATCTAATGTCGGTATAGACCGATAATAATTTTTCTACTTGTTGATCTTGAAGATTTTTGTTCTTGACGATTTTTGTTTTTTGTGATTTTTGGGATTGGTTAGCCTCACATTTGATTTTTGACTATGGCGACTTTTAAATTTGGCGATTCCGCCCATAATTTCCATGACCTCTCACACTGCTAGTTAATGTACTTGTCAAAATTTTCAAGATCGTCGCTTTCATAGTACTTTATATTTTTTGTAAAGGAGGTGCCACGCCCACTAATCCTATCCCGCACATTTTTTGTCAGACTACTCACATTAATATCTGATGGACTCGTGCAAAATGTCAAGTCTTTCCCTTTTATAGTACACCAATTATATGATATTATATATCTACTTTACATGGGCGGTGCTACACCCACTACCAAGGACGGTATAATAATAAAATATATATAAATACTTTTACAATATAATTACTTCCATATACATTTCATTCCAATATTTTTTGGCCTTAGTCATATTTCCAAATATTTTTTGGCTTCAGCGAAAGGCACTTGCAAGCCGGCAACATGTTTCTCCTATTAATTTCTGCGGCCCGACTAAGGCCAATTCAGTTTGACCATCCTCTTATTATACCGTCCTTGCAACATGTTTCTCCTATTAATTTCTGCGGCCTGACTAAGGCCAATTCAGTTTGACCATCCTCTTATTATACCGTCTTTGGCTGAGCATTCAACATTGTTACATCGTTGCAACACCTGCACACTCGAACTGATATATTTCGTTTCCTCATGTATATTAATATTAAATAAAACCGAAATTGCCAAAAAAAAAAATCATTTCGCGTGCCTTTTTTTTAAATTTATAGAATCTGAAATAAAAACTATAAAAACACACCTTATCAAGCAATATCACACAATTTTTTATAGGTCACTACGAACCTTTTCACTATTTCAAGGCCAACGGGAGACTCACTAATCGGAGGCTTAAAAAGTTTATTTTATAGAAAAGTAAATTTTCTTGAAAAAAGGAATTTTATTAAATAAATAAATGTGGTGGATCATAGTATTTTACATCTCAAACTAAGACTCATTGGCATATATTAATCTATTATTTTGTGGATTGAATCGTATCTTATATTCTGAACTCAAAGAGTCATGTTCCGCAATATTGAATCTAAACTTATCTATAATAATAGGCAATGCGACTTCTGGTGACCCCTTCTACACTTTCAGTTAACAACCAATTTTGACAAAAATATACTATTTGAAAGGTATATTCTTGATCCTTATCACAGCTCGAGGTTTGGAACAAATGGTACTCTGAAGAATCTTTTTTGTGAATTTTTGTTTGTGTTATTAGTGTTACATATTTTTTTTTTTTTTTATGTATTTTACATAAAAAATATGTAGATGATATTTTAGCCATCGTCAAAAAAGATCACCTTAATATTATTTTAGACACATTCAACAGCTATCATGAGAAACTCAAATTCACCATAGAGGAGGAAACAAATAACAAAATAGCATTTTTGGACACAGAAATACATAGAAAACAAAACAAATTATGCATAAACTGGTATACGAAAAGCATATCATCAGGAAGATTGATAGATTTTTTCTCAAACCAACCCAAAACACAAAAAATCAACACTGCCAAAAATTTTATAAATAAAGTAAGTACAATAAGCGACAAAATGTTCCACAAAGGCAACGAAGCTAAAATAACAAATATACTACAGAAAAACAATTACCCTAACCATTTAATTAAACAACTATTATATCAAGAGAAAATCAATAGACCACCTATTAACACAAACAAAAATTCACAAAAAAGATTCTTCAGAGTACCATTTGTTCCAAACCTGACGGACAACCAAAACTTAACAAAGCTACTAGCATCAGATAACATCTCATTTGGACATCAACCAAACGAAACACTAAGCCGCCAAATATTCACAAATACTAAAACGAGAATAGAAAAAGAACAAAAAAACAATGTAGTGTACCAGATCAGTTGCAACGGGAGAGCGGGAGAGAAGTGCAGCCAGATTTATATCGGGACTACAAAACGAGCACTAGACGTTCGTCTGAGAGAGCACAAAGCCGACATCAATAAAGGGAAAACAACAACAGCGTTAGCCCAACACATGATCGAATGCAAACACACAGCTGACTTCGATAACACACTAATATTAGACCAAGAGCGAAAGCACAACACAAGACTTACGGTAGAAAGCTTAAGGATAAGGGAAAAGATAACCAAAACAATGAATAATCAAGAAGACAAAGATAAATTAAGCGCGATTTATTGTTTGAATTTTTAGTTGACCACAAACAATTGGACGAACATGATGTGTGCATGCAGAAAAAATTTTTTTATTATTTGTTTTGTTTGTGGGAAATGGAAAATGAAAATTGAAAAATGGAAAATGAAAATTGAAGAATGAAAAATGACTAATAGAAAATGGAAATTGAAAATTGAAAAATTAAAAATGAAAAATGGAAAATGAAAATGAAAAATGGAAAATAAAAATTGAAAAATGAAAATTAAAAAATGAAAACGCAAAATGGAAAATTGAAATGGAAAAATGAAAAATGGAAAATGAAAATTGAAAAATGAAAAATTAAAAATTGAAAATGAAAAATGGAAAATGGAAAATGAAATTGAAAAATGAAAAATGGTAAATGGAAATTGAAAAATTAAAAAGGAACAATGAAAAATGGAAAATGAAAATTGAAAAATTAAAAATGGAAAGTGGAAAATGAATAACGAAAATTAAAAAATGAAAGATGAAAAATTACAAAATGAAAAATTTAAAATGGAAAATGAAAACTGAAATATGAAAAATGGAATATGGAAAGTCTAAAATGAAAATTGAAGAATGGAACATGAAAAATTAAGATTGAAAAATTAGTAATGAAAGATGAAAAATGAATAATGAATAACAAAAAATTAAAAATTAATAATAAAAGCTTAAAAATTAAAAATTAAAAATTAAAAATTAAAAATTAAAAATTAAAAATTAAAAATTAAAAATTAAAAATTAAAAATTAAAAATTAAAAATTAAAAATTAAAAATTAAAAATTAAAAATTAAAAATTAAAAATTAAAAATTAAAAATTAAAAATCAAAAATTAAAAATTAAAAATTAAAAATTAAAAATTAAAAATTAAAAATTAAAAATTAAAAATTAAAAATTAAAAATTAAAAATTAAAAATTAAAAATTAAAAATTAAAAATTAAAAATTAAAAATTAAAAATTAAAAATTAAAAATTAAAAATTAAAAATTAAAAATTAAAAATTAAAAATTAAAAATTAAAAATTAAAAATTAAAAATTAAAAATTAAAAATTAAAAATTAAAAATTAAAAATTAAAAATTAAAAATTAAAAATTAAAAATTAAAAATTAAAAATTAAAAATTAAAAATTAAAAATTAAAAATTAAAAATTAAAAATTAAAAATTAAAAATTAAAAATTAAAAATTAAAAATTAAAAATTAAAAATTAAAAATTAAAAATTAAAAATTAAAAATTAAAAATTAAAAATTAAAAATTAAAAATTAAAAATTAAAAATTAAAAATTAAAAATTAAAAATTAAAAATTAAAAATTAAAAATTAAAAATTAAAAGTTAAAAATTAAAAATTAATTGAATAGTGTTATTTGAACTTGATGCAACTGAATCTTAAGAAATTTATACATATGGTATTTTATAGAAGGTGGATAATTTCTATCGAGTATTGCATTAATGGAATGGTATTAGATACCGTTCAAACATTTCTGAATCTTGATGTTCTAATTGATAGGAAACTTGACTTCATTAGTCATATTAGTATGATTGTTAAAAAGATAAGATCTACTTTTAGTTTCGTTAAAAGATGTGCTAAGAAGTTTTCTGATCCTGTTACTTACTACCACAGCTTTATACAGCACTTGTAAGACCAATTTTGGAATATACATCAATAATATGGAAGCCATATTATCAAGTTCACGTCAATGCAATTGAGTCTGTACAGAAAAAGTTTTTGCTATTCTGACTACGTGGGTTATGATGATCTACCATCATAAATATACTAGTAGACTAAGGCTTATCAGATTTCCAACTCTTGTGAGTAGGAGAACTATGCTGGGTGTTACCTTGTATTCAACCTTGCGAATGGTGACTTTGACTCGGAGTTTCTTTTATTAAATTTAAGTTTTAATATACCTTGTAGATTCACAAGACATTATGATCCTTTGTGCAGAATTTATCATGATTATAATGTTTTACACAATGTCGTTGATTTTAATTGTAATGTATTGAAAGTAGAGAGCGATATAATTGAATACCTTAATTAACTATTTTTTGTTCTTTATGCTTAAATTTGTCTGTTACTAATATCACAATTTACTTGCCAGCTCTTGTTTGGAATCCGCCAGGATCGGGACCGTGATGTGTTCGCGGTCCCACGTGATGGGCACGTGCCTCCTCGTCAACATGGGCGGGTAAGTGTGAGGCGGTGTTCGGTCGTTTACAAAAAAATGCCTTCTGTTACAGAATTACATCTTCTTACAGAAATAATTTTTCTTAAAAAAAAGTTCATTTTCTTAAAAACTACATTTTCTCCTTCTTCTTCTTGACCTGCCTATCCGATGTTGGATGTTTTTATTTTTACTGTTATGCATATTCTTATTACTATTTCCATATGCATATACTCGTATCTATATTTTTTTAACATATATATTAATTATTTCGGCGAACAAATCTCTGTCTCTGATTCTTGTTTTCTGCCTATACCGCGCCGTCCTTCTATTTTGCTTATATGATAACTTGCAGTTGTTCGTATTTGTAGTTTCTCATTATATGTCCGAGATATGATGTTTTCCTGCATTTAATGGCATTCAGGAGTTTACGTTCACGTTCGCGATTCACTCTTCGAAGCAGCTCAGAATTGGTGATATGGTGCGTCCAATGTATTTTTAAGATTCGACGGTATAGCCACATTTCGAATGCTTCTAGTTTGTTCATGTCAGTAGTCTTATTGTCCATATCTCCATTGCATAGCGTGGAACGCGTAGCACGTAGCACTTGACAAAGCGTATTTTCAGGTCTATATTATTATTATTATTATTATTATTATTATTATTATTATTATTATTTATTTGGATATCATGTTACAGAGTATAATATGTTAAAAGCAAAAGTTATGAGATACTATCTTGCGATTTTAAAATATTTAAGCATATAGATCATAAATAAAACTTAAAAGAACAGAGATATTAAAAAATTTTGTAAAGGAAAAAAGATATAAAAAACCCTTGCATATTATCAGGAGGTAAACTGTGCCAGAGGAACATTAAGTCAAATTTTTTGCATGACACTTGGATGGTTTATAGTAGTAAACTAAAAAGTGTCTTCTGAAAGGTGTTTGATTAAATCGTACTCAGAATTCCTGCATCTGTTTGTAAATGCAAGATTCTGAGTATCTATTACATCTTTAATGGTTTGATGTGAATATCTAATGTGAAGGTCACGAGTGCGATATAGGCGAGGAAGTTTGTGAATTATTTTCAGAACTTTATTCTGCACCACTTGAATTTTCTTTATATGCGTTTTAGCTGCTTTACCCTAAACATTACAACCATAGAATAGTATTGGTCTAATAACAGTTTTGTATAATATAATTTTGTTTTTGGGGTTAAGTTGAGCTTTTTTTACTGAGCAATGGATATAAAGCTCTAGTGCATTTCGTTGCTTTGTCCGCAATGTGTTCGATATGCTTAGCAAATGTAAGTTTTTTATTCAGATAAACTCCAAGGTATTTCACAGAATCTCTAGGTGGGATAACATTGTTTTCGATTCGAAGTGGAATGGATGGAGCACGTTTTGGAGACTTGTTGAAAGGAAACAAAATAAATTGTGTTTTATCTGAGTTAATTTTGATTTTCCACTTTTTGTAATATTTTATACATACTTGTAAGCATTTTCCAAGCTTATGAACTATTACATTTGATAGTTTACCCTTTACAGCCATACCCATATCATCGGCATATAGTGCTATATCAGTGCCTCTACAAGGACCGAAATTTGATATATAGAGCGAGTACAAGGTTGGGGAAAGCACTGCCCCTTGAGGAACTCCAGCAGGAATATTCCTAGCGGATGATTCGTCATTGTTAATACACACTTTAAACGTTCTATTTGTTAGAAATGACTTTATTATTTTAACGATATATTGTGGAAAATTATAGCTTTTGAGTTTATAAATCGGCCCATCATGCCAAATGCTATCAAAAGCTTTTTCTACATCCATTAGTACGACACCGGTTGACAATCTGTTCCTTTTATTTCTTTTAATGATATTTGTTAATCTTTTTATTTGGTGCACTGTAGAATGTTGTCTTCTGAATCCAAATTGTTCAGGTCTATATTGAAATCGGGATTACTGAGAACTATCTTATATTTTCCGAAAGCGTATCTAGCCATTTCTACTCTGAATTTTATTTCCATTGTGGGATCTCAGTCTTCATTGATCCAACAGCCAAGATATTTGATCTTTATGTACTCGTTCAATCGGTGTGTTCTGGCAAATTATTGTGGTGTTTCGCTATGTGTTTTCAGCTAGCAATCATGTATTTTGTTTTTTGTACGTTAATTTTTAGACCATAATTGTTGCCGCAGCAGGTTATGGCATCAAGTAATTGCTCAAGACCCTCTATTGAATCTGACAGAAGTGTAGTATCATCGGCATATCTGATGTTATTTACCATACGTCCGTTTACTTTGACACCTACGTTCATGTTGCTAAGGGATTCCTGAAATATGCGTTCTGAGTAAATGTTGAACAGTAAAGGGGAAAGGACATACCCTTGTCTAACTCCTCTGCATATATTAGTTTGTTCTGTAACTGACTGTTACTTCTGCTGTTTGGTATCAGTACAGGTTTCTGATGCAACGTATTTCTTTCTCGTCAATGTCCATGGATTGAGGGATGTCAATGAACTTATCCTGATGCACCGTATCGAAGGCATTTTCATAATCAATAAAGCAAAGAAACAGATCTTTATGTACGTCTCTGCAATTTTGTCCTTGAACATGGATGCAGAATAGTGGTTCACGAGTTTCCATTACCTCTCTGAAGCCAAATTGAATATCTTCCATTGAGGCCTCGAATTTCCTGAAGATTCTGTTGTGAATAATTTTCAGGAACAGTTTGAGGGGGTGACTCATAAGACTTATAAGTTTGTATTCATTGCATTTCATAGCGTTGCACTTTTTTGGCAGAGGTATGAATCTAGATATTAGCCATTTATGCGGATATTCACACTAGTCATAAATTCTGTTAAATAGTGTTACTATTATTTTTATTTTTGATTCGTCGATTAGTCTAAGAAGTTCAGATGGTAGTTCATCTGGGCCTGGAGATTTGTTGTTTTTTTCAGTTTTGATGACTTTTTCCACTTCAGACTTCGTTATTGGCAATCCTGTTAAGACATGCGGTTCCATTTCATTATGGATTGCAGATCTGGAACCATGTCTTATTGATTCTCATACAATGCTCCTGAGAACTGAACCAGTCTGTTGCCTCTCAAATTTCTGATTCCCAGACCAAAGTTTCCGACGATTTTGTTAACTTGGCCACATCCAATTTTTGCATTAAAATCTCTCTGAATAATGTTTATTTCATGTCTTCTGGTCGGTTTCAAAACATCTTCGATCTGTCCATAGAAGTTTTTTATTTCCTCATTCGACGCTTCAGCTGTTGGTGCATAGATTTGGATTATGTTTATGTTTATCGGTTTGGCGTTGCTTTTTAATAGTATCGTTCTGTCCGATTTCTGTACGCATCCAATAACACAATTGGTGATCTCTTGGGAGACTATGACAGTGGTTACATTTCTGTGTCTATTTGTTTGATTTCCAGAGAAAAATATTTTTTTTGTCGGCAGAGGCGAATTCTCCACAGTCTGACCACCATGTCTCACATATTCCGAGTATATCTATGCATAGTCTTTTCATTTCCGATATGGTGTTTGCAAGTTTCATATAGACTTCTAACGTTCCAAGTGCTGATTTTTATTATAGTTTTACCTCCGGGGATTCTGAGCACCCGTGTGTTGCCGGAGACTAAGGGCTTTTGAACTTCCATTGATTTTGTATGGTTTACTTGGCGTTGTACTTTAGTGGTTTCCCGTTGCCTTCTAAAGGTTTTACAGTTTTCCTTCTTATTTATAAACTACATTTCGCCCGTGCGAGGTATTTCATTTCCCCAAGGGAACCTGAAAATGGGCATTTTCTGAAAAAGGTACATATCCTTGTTTTTAAAATTTCATCATACCCAAAACCGTTTTGTTCATAATATTTCGATAGAAATCAGTTTTTTTTTAAAGAATCCTTGTCCAAGACAGTGAGTTATATGTTTTCATATAATGAATTCATTAGGGATAATGATAAAAATTTCAATTTTTATTCCAACAAGTCTTAATTCCATAAATTAGTAATCTTAAAGTAAGGTAATAAACAATCTCGACCAAACATAAAACACTAAAGCCCAGAAATAGACCAGCCGTGCCACCAATAGAAACTGGAAATGAAAATAAATAATAAAAATATCTGAATATGTGCTTATATTTAAGGTATAAACTTTGTGAAAAACTTTGTCAATTCACCCAATAAATCCGTAAAAGAAAATATAATCAAACGTTTTAAGCGAAATTTGGGAAAATCTATCATAGTAAATAAAATACTAGTGCCACCCACTAAAGCATTTGTGTTTTCCATTTTCTGAAAATAAAATAAAAAAATAAAATTATTAATTATGTAATTTGATTTGATTTTTTTTGAACCATATCTCTTACCACATTAGCCCTGTTATTAACCATCGCCTCTTGACAATTCTGGGCACAATAGCAGGGAACGGTTTTCCTTATACCATATTCATATTTATGTAATTGTATGAAATAATCTTTATGAGTATGGCGAGAAGAAATTGTTTAAATTATGAAATATTGCACAATAATATTGTTCACTTACTTTCGTTTTCCACTAAACATGTTCGTAAAACTTTATAATTGCAAATAGGTTTGGGGTTCTTGACTGGAGGGTGTACAAAAAAAAAACAAACAGGAAAGTTATAGTCGATCTAGGCGGACAGAAGGAGTTTCGGGAAGGAGTCTCAGCTGCAAATATGATCACCAGAGTAGACTAATTTGCTTTTTGTTTTTGCTATTAATTTTTTGATCCTTTTGTCATAAGACAATATGAAATATAGAATATGAAAGCACATGTGTTATGACATGCTTTTTCCGATATTTTTTTGCTATAAATATATTTTATTTTGCTTTTTTATATTTTCTGATGATCACATCCCAAACATACTGGTTAAGGTCATTAATAGCTTTTGGAAAGTCCTTAAGACCTTAAGACCACTTCCCGAAGATTTAGAATAACGTGCGATTGATTTTGTTTTGCAACATATGTTCCATAAATATAACTTACTTCGATTTGGATAAAAATGGGGTATACAATGACATGTTTTATAAACCAAATTCAAACGACATTCTTGTAGGCAAATATTACGAGTATAAATTGGAAAATGAGTCAAATTGCTTTCATGTTGAAAACGACATTTACGCTGTTCAACACTGGCATGTCTGAAAAAGAATAAAAAAAAAACCTTAATAAAATAAATCCATTTAATTGAGCGCTATAATGTACTTCTCAAAACCTTCCTCCGTAATTATTTCTCTACATGCGACGTCGATCTGTAACGGTTCATTGGTATAACCTAAATTGTGATCCACCTGCATGACGTCATAGTAACTGTGTACAAAGCCCTATTAACGAAAAAGAGAAAAATTTTAGATTTATTTTAAATATTAGCTATTTAAAAAGAAAAAACTCACATCTACAGGCCGGTCATTGAAACCTAGAAAATTATAACTCACATCGCTATCAAAATAACTGCCCGACTTAACTTGCAGTGTTGATTCGAGACCTCGTATTTCATTTACTGGATATTCACCCCAGATCATAAATAATGAAGTATATTTTTCCGATAGCATGGTATTTGTCATATAACATAAACCATATTCCGTTAAAACTTGTCGAGTTTCAATAATATTGTCTCCGCTGGTGCTGCGTATTCGATTGGTAATATTTCTAAAATCTGTTTTACGTTTCAGTGAAGTATCACCAGTTATATTATAGATGAGTTGTATATATTTATCAGGTGTTATCTTCAAACGATCTAATATGGCATCTATAGCTATGTTGTCAGGTATTTCATTAAAGTTACTAAACGTGGCATTGGCTAATTTTTCCAAAAATGTATAAAGCTCTTCTTGGTCCTTGATGGTCAGATTGTGGTTGCTGAAAAAGGATCATTCATTATTAAACAAGTAAGAAACTTGATCGGCTATATGATACCCTATACCATGCGTTTAGCGACAAGGCCTTAGGTCCAACTAATTGTATACAGGAAATAAGCACAAACTAAATTTGAGTGGCATTGTAATTCATATTTTTGCCTACAGATATGAAAAAGATCATATCGCATTCTATATTTATATGAGGCTAGATTCGCAATATGGACCGATCCTGACCATGTTTGTTAAAGTTACTTTTTTTTTGCAAAAACATATACAAATCAAATTTGAGAAAAATCTCTGCAATATTTATGTTTCTTGATAGATTTAAGTAAAGATCGGAAAGCAGCTTCATATGGGGGCTATGACTAATAGTCCTAGAGGGTTTATTTTTAGACTATTGATTAATGGATTTAATAAGAACACACAAACCCAATTCGACCATGGTATTTTAAGTCGAATTCATAGGGGCCCTTTATATGGGGACTAGGTCTAAGCATGCACCGATTTTCATTAGTTTCAATAACGTTCGTCCTGTGGCCGATATAGTCGTATTTGCGACCTGGAGTTTGATAACACGGATCATATGGACAAACAGACCGACGGACGACTAGACAGAAGGACGGACTCATCGATAAATCAACTCAGTAAGTGATTCTTAGTCATAATAATACATAGTGGTATAGGGTATAAAAAGTAAATTAAAAAATTATATATTTTTCCTCAGAAAAGTACTTTTTTTTTAAAAAGTATATTTTCTTAAACTTTTTTCTTCATTTTTTTATTTAAAAATACCATATTTTAAAAGAAGTACCTGTTCTTAATAAAGTATTCATTCTTAAAAAACGAACCTTTTCCAAATATGTACGTTTCCTTGAAAAAGTCTATTTTCTTAATAAAAAGTACCTTTTTTTAAAAACAAACCTTTAAAAAGTATTTTTTAAATTAAATTTTCTTTAAAAAAAATAATTTTCTTAAAAATGTCCTTTTAAAGAAAAGTTAATTTTTTTAATTTTTTTAATTTTTTCTTTAAAAAGGGCCTTTTCTTATAAATATACCTTTTCTAAAATTTACGTTTCCTTAAAAAAGTAAATTTTCTTGAAAAGTACCTCATCTTAAAAAGTATTTTTAAAAAAAAAGTTTTCTTTTCCTTAAAAAATACCTTTCCTTCAAAAGGTTTTTTATACCCTCCACTCCAGTGTGCAGAGGGTATATATAAGTTTGTCATTCCGTTTGTAATAATTAGAAAAAAAATTCTGGACCCCATAAAATATATATATTTGTGATCCTTATAACAAGCGAAGTTGATATAGCGATGTCCGTCTGTCCGTCTGTCCGTCTGTCCGGCTGTCCGTCTGTCCGTCTGTCCGTCTGTCCGTCTGTGGAAATCACGATGACGGCTTCAATCGGATAGCTAGGGTGCTCCTTGGTATAAAAAATGATTCACTAACATCCTGAGAAGTTTGCTATTTAAAATCGTCCAAATCGGTTAATCTGGTCCCGAGAATTGAGCGAAGAATTAAAAAGTCATGAGAAAATATGATTTGAATATATGTTCTTGTGATAACGCCCTCAATAGGGCAGATAGGACCCTTGTTTTTAGTGATAATGATTCACTAACATCTTGAGAAGGTTCCTGTTTTTAAATCATGACAATAGGTTTCATAGGTTCCGAGAAATCACTGAAAAGGTAAAAAAAAATATGACGTTTTCCTATATTGTTTTCCTAAATTTTGCATTTTGTCATAGCTGTGCATGTTGTTTTTGTGGTCGTTGTGTTAATAATATAAAAATTCATCAATATCAATATTTTTTGGTGTAATATTTAAGTTAATTAATTAATAAAAGAAACTATATAAAATCAATATCAATATTCTGCGATTTTTATAACATCACAAAATGTTACAAATTGATACATACTACTGTTGCCAATATCAAAATACTATAAATAATATTCATATATTCTGTAAATGTATATCCATAATAAGCGCATATTAAAATAAATCGGTATTTTATTTTATTTTTACAAAATTCTGAAATTTTTAGAGTTGAAAAAATAGTATGGTTTTAAGAGTTGTATTTTTAGTACATGTATAAACCCTGCATACTTGCTTTCAAAAGTAGTAGATAGGTAAGCCATAAAATATTTATTTACCCTGTAAAAAAAATTGTTTAGAAAAATACTATTTTTTGTCAGATGTTAATTACAATAAATTTTTAAACTTTGTTATTTAATGTCGGGACGGAGGCAAACGCCATTCCCAAAATTTTGTTTCAACAGTTATCCACATTAAGAATAACCGCGGAGCTCAGCTCAATCAATGTGCAAGGATCGAGCCTTGCCCTGGGAAACATGCGTTTATGCTTCTCTTAACACAAACACCATTCCCAACTACCAAAAATTTTTGACACGAGCTATTCACATTATGAATAGTCGCGGAGCTCAACTCAATCATAGTGCAATGATGAAGCTTCGCCCTGGGAAACATATATTCATGCTTTTCTTAGCACAAACCGAACTTCTTATGGCACATTAAAAATAAACTAATTGAGAAGTGCAATTCATCAGTACGCTGTATTATAATACTATTTTCTTATTTTACTAGTAGCTAGTAAACAAAGTGATCGTATCATTGTGAACGAAATAGAATTGAAATTGTATGCAGATTTGTTTTACTTAAAAAACCTGTTTCTACAGATAGTGAATAAAATCCCAGTAAACATTTTATGCAATAAATGATCATGTAGAGTCTTTTTGACTCATATGTGCTATTAAAACAGTTATAAATGCGCCCTTTTGCTGATCACAAAATATTCTTTTGTTGGGATTAAATATTACCTTACCCGCGAATCTTCTTGAGAGTGCTTTTTATCCGCTTTTCTAATCAGTTTCGACTCATTTTTGAGTCTTATTTAATGTAATTTTTCTATAAATCACTTTCTAAGAGAAAGCAAAAATCATTATCTAGTCTTTTTCTAATAGCGCATGTGATTAAGCAGTTTTTAATCATCAAAAGTGCTCGAAGAAGACACAGTAAGGTAATTTTTGTTAAAACAATCTTCGAAATGATGACTGGGATATCGTATATTTTTGTTAACACACAAACATATGCATAGCAGCACGAGTAAACCGAACTCAAATTGGCTTCTTATATGTATACAGCCGAACAAAAATGAAAATACTCACCAAAGAGTAAAGTAAGCAACAATTTCATTCAGTCTTATGGAAGCTTTTGAACAAAGCAAGCCTATGTCGCGTTGTCTTGTGAATTTTTACATTTTTTTTAACAGGTACTAGTGATGCCAGGAGATTTTTTCAGAAATCTCTACGCTTATGAAAAAAATTCCCTTTTTTCCCTACACTACTTTTTTTTAAATTTATTTTTAATTTGTACATTTTCAATTTCAATTATGTAAATATAAAAAATAAGATAAAAATATCATGAGAATTACATAAGAATAATATAAAAAACATACAGATATTATAAAAAAAATATTTTTGCAATTCTGTTTAATTCATCTTTTTGATATGGTTAGATGTGCATTTAAAATTTACACAATTAAAGGTGTGTTTACACTATGTGTATTTTCCATATGTAAATTCAGTTTTACGATCCATACGTAATTCGGCGTATGTGTCAAAATTGGCGTTTTATATACAATTCATCATTTTGCGATCAAACGTACATATGTATTTTCGTATGACATAACCTCTAAATGTAAACAACAGCTGATTTAATTTGTGAATTTACAAAAAGTTATTGTTAAAAATAAAGTAATATATTTTTTATATTTTTTAATTGTTAATTAATATTAAACAATTTATTTTTCTTTCAATATTTATCTTTATAATTTACTCTGTTTTTCTTTCGCCACAAGCAGTATTGTATTTTAATATGGTTGTCATGCCAAAATAGAACCTGCTCTAATTGAAAAATTTACATATGTTTTGCCAAATGTGTTGCACATAAACAGTTTTTGAAAGGGTTCACACTATGTGTACAAATTGCACGTGCTAAAACAATAAGAAAAACACAAGCAAAACACATAGTGTGAACGCAGCTTAATTAAAATGGCTTGCAAATGAGATGTTACAACTCAAACAGAATATTTGTTCTTGGTTTTCAGTGTTGCCGTTTTAGCTTTTTAGTTGTTAGATTTAGCAACTTTTTTTTGGCGTTTAGCATCCAAAATTTCTCAAAAGATGCTAGATGCTAACTTAGAATCTTTTATTAATAAAAAGTTGCTTTTAACATCTTTTTTTTATATTTTTTTTTCATAATTTTTGAATATATAATTTTAATGGTATTGATATGTTTTTATTTCTCAAAGTGTAGTACAGTAATTTTGTGTACTACTCCTTTTACCACTCTGCTCGTTTCTTTCAACAAATATAACAAAACATTTTGAAATAGAAGAATGTAAACTCCAACAACAGTTTTTAATGAATTTGAAAGTCGATTGCCAAAAAATATTATTGTATTAAAAAAATGCCAAAATTTTCAATACAAAACACATTAAAACGGGTAAAAGAACAGATAACCAATATATTAGAAGAGTTTAAATTTATATCATCTGAAACAGAAAAAATTCAAATCCAATGGAGTTATATCACAGAACAAAACTGGGATACAACACTGAATACAACCTCTTTATGGATTGAAAAATTCTATTGGCGAAAATCCATTTTAGGAGTTATCAATATTTGTATTGTCTATATTAGTTTTGTCTTTCTCAAAAGCCGAAGTTGAACGTTTGTTTAGTTTAATAGCTTTAGTTAAAAGCAAATTTCGAACAGAATAAAATCCGAGTTGTTATGTTCTGTAATACGTATAAAAGAAGGATTGAAATTGAACAATCGGTGCTGTCACACTTACAATATACCGAGCGATGTCGTTGATAAGAGTCGATCGTCAGAAATATATCAGAGCCAAGAAGAACTTGAACATGAAGACATCACAGAAATGTTAGATTCCATAAACCAATTATTCTAATATAATCGTATCTTTTGATAATGTAATTTCTGTTATATTTTAAATAAAAAAAAAATCCCTCTAAAATTAAAATTATTTAATTTAAGTTTAAAATAAACTCAATTTGATGTTAATAAAAATTTCAGATGAAATTCAAAATAATTTTAATTAAAATTTAAAAAATATAAATCGAAACATATGTTTTATATTAATTTTTCGATTTAAAAACCAAAGAATTTATTAATAAGTATATAATTTTTCAGTATAAAGGTAATGAAATTTGAAAAAAAAAAATTTAGCATCCAGTACGTTTAAGCATCTTTTTTTGCAATTTAGCATCTTTACAATTTCAAATTATGGCAATACTGTTGGTTTTAAAAGATTTTTTATAACAGTGGTTATAAGCATGACATGTACATATACTTTGATCTGATTTATCGCATTTTAATATATTTTCAAAAGCCTTGCATTTGCATTTATAGTCGTCACCTTTGACCTGCTCCAGCCATCCAACTAACTGAAGCAAAATCTTTATGTTCTGTATTTCTTTAATGTGTTTTCAGCATCATCGAAAAACGAATCGAACATTTTTCTAAAATTAATTATGTTTCTAAAATTAATTATGTTCAAATTTATAATATTTTAATGTTATGCACAAAACAGTGTTTTATACTTGTCATTGTTATTAAAGAATCCACATATTTACTTCCTTCATATTATAGAATTATTACCAGACTTAAAAAGACTTTAAAGTTTAAAATTGAAAAAAATTATGCGATATTTAACAAATACATTCAAAATAGTTTTGACTGAATTTTTTGGCAGTTTTAGTTTTGCCTTGTATCAGTAAAATGTTCAGATATTAACTAAAAAACACCAGTTTGTTAAATATTTTCATCTTAATTATCTTAATTAATTTAAAGACACAAAGATAGATTTAATACAATAAAAAAAAGTAAGAGTTGAAAGTTGATCTATGCAGACTCACAAATGTGCCCTATACTAATAGGTTTGGAAAATTGAAAAGGATTGTAAAAAATAAAATGCACCTTTATATTAAAAAATTTAAATTAAAAAGAAAATTACAAAATAAACCATTTACCTGGTTAAACTTAATATTGTTTGTAATTATCTGGATCAGGTTAGTATTTAAAATGGGATAAATCGGGAGTCATTGTGCCAATTTATGACCTAAAATATGTAGACACCTCTATAAAATGCTGAAAATTCAGAGCATTTGTTGTAATAATTCAGTAATAGGTTTCTCAAAGTGTTTACATATTCAAATATTTCCAGATATTAATGTAAACGTAAAACCCAGGTGGAGGGTATCAAAGATTCGGCATAGCCGAATTTAACACTCTTACTTGTTTTCCAAAAGGTTTTTTAAGCTAAATTTTCTTAATCCTTCCTTAACCATTTTCTTAAAAAGGACCATTTTTTACTTAAGTACTTCTTCTTAAATAAGTAACCTTTTCCAAAAATGTAATTTTCTTTAAAAATTTAATTTTCTTAATAAATATTTTTTTTTTTAACACAGTATGTTTTCTTAATTTTTCTTTAAACGGACCATTTAAAAAAAATTATTTATTTTTTAAAGTAGCTTTCTTAAAAAAGTACCATTTCTTAAAATGTAAGTTTTCTTCAAAAAGCTTCTTTTCTAAATAAAAACATATCAAAATAAGTATCCTTTCTTAAAAAGTAATTTTTCTTAATCTGTACTTTATTCAAAAGTACCTTTTTTCTCAAAGTGTAAATTCTTCTAAAAAATAACATTTCATAAGAAATTACTTTTTAAAATAGTAAATGTCCTCAATTTCTTTCTTTAAACGTACAATTTTCTTAAGAAAACCTTTTCTCACCCTTCTTAAAACAGATACCTATTCCTAAAATGTATGTTCTATAGAAAAAGTATATTTTCTTAATAGGAACCTTTTTTTAAAAAGTACCTCCTTTTTTCTTTATAAGTACATTTATGTAAAAAAGTATATTTTCCTTAAAAATTACCTTTTTAAAAAGGTATAATTTCTTAAAGAATTAAATTTTCTGAAAAAAGTACTTTTTCTGAAAACTTGCGGCTTCTTGAAAAGCGTATTTTCTTAAGTATTTTTTTAAAGGACCTTCTCTTAAAAAGTTACTTGTTCCTAAAAAAAGTACATTTTCATTAAAAAGTACATTTAAAGAATTAAATTTTCTGAAAAAAGTACTTTTTCTTAAAACTTACGGCTTCTTGAAAAGCATATTTTCTTAAGTATTTTTTTAAGTGACCTTCTCTTAAAAAGTTACTTGTTCCTAAAAAAGTACATTTTCGTTAAAAAGTACATTTTCTTACAAAAGTACCTTTTCTTACAAAAGTTCCTTTTCTTACAAAAGTACCTTTTCTTACAAAAGTTCCTTTTCTTACAAAAGTACCTTTTCTTACAAAAGTACCTTTTCTTACAAATGTACATTTTCTTATGATGTAGCTTTTCTTAAAAAAGTACATTTTCTTGAAAAAGGGAATTTTTTAAAAAAAGTACCCTTTTTTAAAAAAGTACTTTTCCTTAAAAAATAATTTTTTATAAGTATACTTTTTTAATAAGTGCCTGTTTAAAAAGTTCCTTTTCTAAAAGAACTATCTTTTCTTAAAAAAGTTTCTTTTCTAAAATTTACCTTTTCTTGAAAAAGTTTGTTTTCTTTAAAAGTACTTTTTTGTAAAAAAAAACGTTTAGCTTAAAAATTATCTTTTTTAGAAAAGTATCATTTCTTAAAAAAATTAAATTTTCTTAAAAAAGTACTTTTCTGAAAAAAGTACTTATCTTAAAAAAGTACTTTTCCCTAAAACTTACGTCTTCTTACGTCTATCTTCTCAATAAGTATTTTTTAAAATCTTACTTGTAGTTAAAAAAGTAAATTTCCGTTAAAAAGTATATTTTCTTTACAAAAGTACCCTTTCTTACAAAAGTATCTTTTCTTACAAAAGTACCTTTTCTTATAAAATAACTTTTCGTAAAAAAATATCTTTTCTCGAAAACGTAAATTTTTGAAAAAATTACCCTTTCTTAAAAAAGTACATTTCTTAAGAAGTAAATTTTCTTAAAAAAGTAAATTTTCTTAAAAAGTAAATTAAAAAAAAGTACCTTTTCTTAAAGAAGTACTTATTTCTACGTTGCTAGTAACTTTTATAAGAAAGTGCCTTTTCTTCAAAAATGCGTTTTGTTTTAAAAAGTATCTCTTCTTAAAAAATTTCTTTATGTGAAAAATTACCATTTTTTAAAAAAGTACGTCTTCTTAAAGAGGTACTTCTTCTTAGAAAAGTACTCTTTCTTTTTCTTAAAAGTAAAAGTACTTTTTCCTAAAAAAGGTTTTTTTGAAAGGGAGGTTTTCCAAAAAAAGTACATTTTCTTAACAGAACATTTTCTTGCAGTTACCCTTTCGTAAAAAAGTGTTTTTATAAAAAGAACATTTTCTTAAAAAAGTGAAAAAGTACTTTTTTTTTCTTAAAAAGTACTTTCTCATAAAAAAAAGGCTTTTTGAAAGGGAGATTTTCTTAGAAAAGTAGATTTTCTTGCCTAATGATAGAATTAAGATATAAGACTATGTATTTGCACGGGCAACGGTATTTGACGGGCACTAGGCGGGCCTTAAAACTTACTAGTTTTTCATGTTCCATTAAAATTAATTTTGCTAAATAAAGTTTGTAAAATTGTACCATTATTTTTTGGCAAGTCTCTGCCAAAATTACGATGCAGACGTCAGATTTGATGTATCTACACCGGTATTGCATTATTTCAAAACATTAATACGAGTTGTAAGTAAATCTCGTCTTCATGAAGATTTGAATATTTGAAATTTGTTTCTAAGAGCTCTTAATTTACTTAAACTAAAACTTACCGTAAATATTCATCGAACAGTTTTTTATCTAAACGCTTTAATGGACATATCGTTGCACTAGGCATAGTTGTATTCCAATAGTAGAAATCTCGCTCCAGGCCTACAACGGTGCTTTTTGTATAGTAACGATCAACAGATTGCAAGCCAATTTCCACACAGAAAAACATCGATATAATTAAGAGCGTTAACCAAAAGCATCTACGATGGTTCAGAGAAGCCATAACATGCAGGCACAAAAACACAATTGAATAAAAATGTTAAAATTTAAATTAAGTTATTTGCTTGTGGGTGGGTATCGGTGTGTGGGTGCGTGCTAATGGACTTATTTCTACGTTGCTAGAGCCTGTTCAAATATGTTCTGTACACCGTTACAAATTATATATGCTCTGTACATTGTGTGTATGTGTGTGTGTGTGTGTGTGTTTTTTTTTTGGATACACTTACTTTTCAATTGTTGTTAGACCTCCTTTGACCACATATTGCAGACCATGTATGTTGCTATCCTTAAAATAGGCCGCTATAAAAGTGATAATGGTTTCTGTGGCTTTTCTCAATTTAGTTTTTACTGTTGTTGTTATTGCTTTTGCTAAAGTATCTGTCATTGTTAATGGTCTCGTTTTAGTATCTCTAATATATAATATTGTATGTTTTTTGGGAGGATGTAGCCGACTTTTGATAAATATGTTAGTTAATTTTGTTTTCCGTGCAGTCATTATAATTATTATTTATAATTCTTCTGCTAGTGTTTTAGTATAGAAAAATCTATTCATATGGTTTAGTAGATAATTTATGATGAGAAAACTAAAACGGGGAAATATTAAGCCCAAAATTATTAAAACACAGGACATCTAAAAAAGGGATATAAACAAAATATTGTAATTAATATGAAATAGAGAGAATTATAAACAAATATGAAATCTCCAGAAAATATTTTTATTTTATTTTACTCATCTCGATAGTTACAGACAACATTAACAACATGAACTACATAATTTCGAAACACACTAACTTGTAAAATTTTAAACACGATTTTCCGAAAATTAGATTCTTCGAACGATTATGGGAGTAACTTTTATCCGATTTTCAAAATTAAAAAAGGAAACATTAATGAATTACACAAGGGAACAAGGTTTTTGTTGATTAAGAACTGAATGTTGTTTTCAAAGTTATTTCGGACGCTGAATCCAAATCTGCACTGGGTTTTTTATACCCTCCACTCCAGTGTGCAGAGGGTATATATAAGTTTGTCATTCCGTTTGTAATAATTAGAAAAAAAATTTGGACCCCATAAAACCGGAGTTGATATAGCGTTGTCCGACTGTCCGTCTGTGGAAATCACAATGACGGCATCAATCGGGCAGCTAGGGTGCTCGTTGAAATAAAAAATGATTCATTAACATCCTGAAAAGTTTGCTGTCTAAAATCGTTCAATCGGTCGATTAGGGCCCGAGATTTGAATGAAGAACTAAAAAAAGTCTTGAAAAAATATAATTTTCTATGTTGTTCTTGTCACGATCACGCCCTCAATTGTGCAGCTACAGTGATCATTTTTAGTGAGAATAATTCACCAAATTCATGGGAAGATTTCTGTTTCAAAAATCATTAAAATCGGTGGAACAGGTCCAGGGAAATCTCTGAAAAATTAAAAAAAAATGAAAAATATGATGTTTATATATTGTTCTTGTTGTTATTCTAAATGTTGTATTGTTGTCATAGCTGGACTTGTTGTTTTTGTGGTCGTTGTGGTAATAATATAATAAAAACTAACTCTTTGTACATTTTTTTATTAACTCTGGTATAAAAATTTAAAAGTTTCCATTGTTTTGGCATCACACTAAAAATTTGTTAGATCATTTCTGTTATTATCACGAGCATGCCCGCAAAATTTCAGATCAAATGGCTCACGGAAAATTGGTTAAAATCGATCCAAAATTTTTTCGACAAGCAGACACTACAAGTTAATATAAAGGGAGTAAAAATTCACCAACATCTAAAGCAAATAATGCTAAAATACCTAGTTGTTAATAAAAAAAAAAAAAACAATGTAAATATAGCAAAAAAAAATTTTATGTATAAATTTATTTATAAATTTATATAAACATATTAAATAATACAAATAATATACATGTATATCCATAACAACTGCATGTTAGAAATAAGTCGGTATATTATTTTATTTACATAAAATTCTGCAATATTTTGTTGTGGGGAAAATACATTTCTTTTGCATTAACAGAGTGTCACTTCATTTTGCTCAGCGTGACTATGCCACACTAGATGGCGCCACAATTTTTGTTTGTTCTAATTAGCTTTGCAATAGTTATTTCTATTTTAATATGAATGTCAATATTTTCAACTAGATATCATACAGAAAAATGTTAAGAGTATACACGGGCTGGTCTTTTATTTCATACGTTTTTTCATTATTCTTTTACAAATATGAACATAAGTTTGGCATATTAACTTTTTGTTGTCTTTACAAAATAGAGTTAGCGAGTTCATCAATGAGTTTTTTGCTTTCAAAACAGTTCTACATACATAGTTATATAGAATTATTATTCTGCTTTACCTACAAAATATCTGATTGCGATTACATCTAATTTTTAAAAATTGTTCATAATTACTAAAGCATTATTATTTACATAAATACAAAATTGCCATTTTTAAATTTTCCATTCAAATTTAAGAAAATATCAATTCTAAAAACTGGAATTAAAAATTTCCAATTATAAATTACAATTAATTGAATTTCAGAAAATCATATCAAAACGTCGGAAATTATAATTTTAAATTTAGAAGACATCAATAGCATCTTTAATATATAAATTTTATTCGTTAAACACAAATTGAAATTCCAAAAAGAAAAAAAACACCAAATACCTATGTTTACATTTAAAAAATTTTTACATTTAAAAAAAAATAGTGACATTCAGGAGAAATTAATAGCTTTTCAGTACCGCGATTCAGTAACTTCTTTTAACGATAGTCGAATCGTTAAAAAACAGAAAATAGAAAAATTATCAGTAAAATTTTTAAACGATATTCGCTATTGTTAAACTCAGCTGTTGTTGTTATCTAAACGACAAACATTTTTGTGTTGTTTATTCAATCGATAAAAACTTAAATTTTTAGGTTGAAATGTCGTCATACATAAATAAAAATCATAAAATAGTGAAAATATTTTGCTTTAATTAAAAAAGTTTTTTATATAAATAAAAAAAATTAAATAGCATATTCAATTCATTATTTCATTTTCAAATAAATACACAGAAATATTAGTAAAAAAATAAAGATATTAAACATAAACATAAAATCATCCTGTCAAACACGAAGTAATTTGTTTTTTTTTCTATTCTTCTTTGTGTTTTTTGCTTATTTTGACAGAGATGCCACTCGTTTACAATTTAAATAAATAGAAAAATAGATTTGTCGACTGTCGTTAAGATGTATGTACTTAGTGAATCACTTAATCCTTAGTGCAAACAACAATAGCTGTCGATATATTTTGCGATTGTCGGATCGTTGAAATTTACAGAATCACACTACAGAAAACATTAATTTAAATTCAATGAATTTTAGAAAACGTCAAATGATATTTAAGAATTGCGAACATAAAAACTGTTACATAAATAAACGCAATTTGATGAGAATGTTATTTTTTTTTATATATAAATTTTCACAATTTTTTGGAGTTTTCAGAAAATAAAGAGAAGAAATTATATTATTTAAAATGTTTGGGACATTTGGTTTTTTGCGTTTGGCATCCCTAATTTGAATATTTATTATTATAAAGTTATTCTCTATGTTTTCCAAATATGGCATTATTTTAATGAAAAAAATTGAGAGAGTTTTTTTTTGGTTATTATTTTGTTACTCCATCCGACGTATATGGCCGCAATGAAGACATATTTGGCCAGTTAAAAGAAACTATACAGCCATCTCCAATTAGCACGATTTAAGGCATATAGCCACCCTACACAACCATTACCTTTGCAATGGAGGTTAGGGCGAGCTATTTAATTAGCAAAAACTAAATTAAACGAGAAGTTATGTCATATAACCGGAAACGCATGCATATAGGTATATAACCTAAATGCATGCCGATCAGAAACCACGATGACCAAAAGGCAAACACCGAAATAAATCCGAAATAATAGAAAAGACGAAAACCAACCCAAAGAATTTGCTGAAATAATTTGGTATTAAGTTTAACAAATTGTTTACTTTTTCATTTACATTTATTATCAAGACTCAAACCGAGGTGGAGGGTATCAAAGAATCGGCACAGCCGAATTTAACACTCTTACTTGTTTTTTATCTATCAGCTCGAATTTTCGTGATATACCGTTATGTCCAAAATTAAGCCACTTACATCGGTTTTAAATTTTCCCAACAGTTTAAGAGATATCGTGAAGTTTTGAAAAAAAGAACAAATTTTCAAAAAAAAAAATTTTTTTTGTTCTTGAAAAATTCATAAAAAATAAAAATGCGACATAGATCACAGGTTTGGTCTAAATGCATTTAGTTAAAGATATTTCGAATGAAATGAGCTTTATTTGATTGTAATCGGTGTACAACTTTTGATTTTGTTCACAATTTACAGAGAAAACGCAATTGATAAAAATCGCGATTTCCATACAAAAATAACATGTTTTAAAATATGTGTGTTTGCTGCTGTTCTATTTATGTAATAAGTGTGTTATAGTGATTGTCTTTAGGCCACAGATTTCAGATATTAAGTCAGATTTTTTCTATCAACTATACTTTTCAATTTATCAATAAAAGAGGATTTTAAAGAAAAATAAAAGTTTTTAATACACAAATATTACAATGTAATTACAACTCATCGAAAATTTTTCTTTTATAAGATTTTCTTAAATTATCTTGTTTAGAGGGTTTATTTTTAATGCTCCAACAATAGTCCGCCATCATATGGATATCCCAATGACCCTAGTACCGCTCCTCTATAGTACGAATATCTTGAAGGAAACGTTTACCTTGTTCTTCACTGAAGTCCACAAGATTTTCAGGGAAACAATCCAAATGACTGTACCTTAATGCTCATATTACAACCAAGCTGCTGGAAATGTGACAACATGTTATCCACGTAGTCCGATTTTGAATTTTTCATGATTTTTAAATATAGAAAATTTAAATTTTTTTTTATTTTATAGTGCCTTAATTTTGGACAGTGCAGATTTGAAATCAGTGACCTCAAATTAGTAAAAAATTGCAATAAAGTTCCAGTCAACACCAAAAAAGTTCAATTTTGTTCCCTTGTGTTATCAGATTAAATAGGTATGATTTTTTTGTAGTGAAACAAAAAAAAAAAAAAAAACTTTACAAGTAGAGCATGTTTCAGTTCTGCAGCAGAACAACAGATTTTTAATAATATTTTTGTTTTTGCTTATAGAACCCATCCAAGTTTATGTGCATTCGAAAAAAATCTATTTTATTTAGAACAACGATAAAAAATTTTGTTTTATTTTATAATTATATTAAAAAAATTATATGTATGCTCATCACTGACAAATTGACTTAATAACTCTGATGATTAATATTTGATTTAACAAAATCATCCAATTTAAAAAGTAACTTTTCTTAAAAAAGTAAGTTTTCTTAAAAAAGTATCTCTTCTTAAAAAAGTACCCATTCTGTGAAAAAATAAAATTTTTTAAAAAACTAAATTTTCTTTAAAAAAAATATTTTTTTTTAAAGTACCTTTTCATTAAAAAAATAAATTTTCTTAAAAAAGTAAATTTTCTTAAAAAAGAAATAAATTTTCTTAAAAAGTAGCTTTAACTTAAAAAATAAATGTTCTTAAAGAAGTACATTTTTTTAAATAACATAAATTTGCTTCAAAAAGTAAGTTTTCTTTAAGAAAACAAATTTTCTTTAATAAGTAGCTTTTCTTTAAAAAACTATTTTTTTTTAAAAAGTATCTTCTCTTTAAAAAAATAAATTTTTTTAAAAAAGTAAATTTAAAAAAAAATTTTTTTTTCTTAAAAAGTACCTTTAAAAAAATAATTTTCTGCCTTTTCCTAAAAAAGTTAATTTTCTTAAAAAAGTATATTTTCTTAAAAAAGTATCTTTTTTTAAAAAAACTACCTCTTTTTCAATGACATTTTCTTAAAAAAGTAAATTTTCTGAAAAAGAACCTTCTCCAAAAAAGTGCTTTTTTAAAGGTACCTTTCTTAAAAGTACTTTTTCTTAGAAATGTACCTTTTCTTGAAAAAGAAACTATTCTTAAAGTAAATTTTCTTAAAAATTGAATTTTCTTAAAAAATGGCATTTCCTTAAAAAATATATTTTCTTAAAAAAGTAATATCCTTATAAAGTATCTTTTCTATAAAATAACTTTTTAAAAATAACTTTTCTTAAAAAAACAAATTTTATTAAAAAAAAGTATATTTTCTTAAAAAAATAGGTTTGCTCTAATAAGTACATTAAAAAAACACATTTTTCATAAAAATACCTTTCCTTAACAAGCGAAATTTCTTAAAAATTAAGTTTTCTTAAAAATTAAATTAAATTTTCTTCAAAAAGCACCTTTTCTTCAAAAAGTACCATTTCTTAAAAAAGTACCTTTTATATAAAAAAATTAATTTTCTTAAAAAAGTAAATTTTCTTAAAAAAATTAATTTTCTTAAAAAAATTAATTTTCTTAAAAAACTACTTTTCTAAAAAGAAATAAATTTTCTTAAAAAAGTACATTTTCTTAAAAAAACATAATTTGCTTAAAAAGTGAATTTTCTTTAAAAAAATAAATTTGCTTAAAAAGTATATTTTCTTTAAAAAAAATTCATTTTCTAAAAAAACAACTTTTCTTAAAAAAATATCTCTTCTTGAAAAAGTATTTTTTCTTTGAAAAAATAAATTTTCTTAAAGAGGCAGTTTTTCTTTAATAAAATTAAAAAAAGTACATTTTCTTTAAAAACAAAATGTTTCTTCAAAAATTAGATTTTCTTTAAAAATCTATTTTTTTTAAAAAGTGCCATTTCTTAAAAAAAAAATAAATTTTCTTAAAAAAGTACATTTACATAAAAAAATAGCTTTCTTAAAAAAGTACATTTTCTTTAAAAAAATACATTTTCTTAAAAAGCACCTTTTAAAAGAATAAATTTGCTTTAAAATAATACCTTTTCCAAAAAAGTGCCTCTTTTTCAATGACATTTTCTAAAAAAGTAAATATTCTGAAAAAACCTTTTCTGAAAAAAGCATTTTTCTTTAGAGTATTTTTCTTAAAAGTACTTTTCTTAAAAAAGTACCTTTTCGTGAATAAGATTCTTTTCTTAAAAAAAAAACTTTTCTTAAAAATTTAAATTTTCTTAAAAAGTTCATTTTCTTAAAAATTAGTTTTTCTTGAAAAAGTAAATTTAATAAATAACTTTTCTTAAAAAAGGTACCTTTTCCTAAAAAAGTACACTTTTTTAAAAAAGTGCATCTTTTTCAAGGACATTTTCTAAAAAAAGTAAGTTTTCTGGAAAAACCTTCTCTGAAAAAAGTATTATCCTTAAAAGTATTTTTCTTAAAAGTACCTTTCTTAAAATTACTTTTTCTTAAAAAAGTGCCTTTTCTTGAAAAAGTAAATTTTCTTAATAAAGTACAAAGTACATTTTCTTAAAAACGCAAATTCCTTATAAAGCACCTTTTTCATAGAAGTAACTTTTCTATAAAAAGTAAAAATTTTCTTAAAAAAGCAAATTTAAAAAAAAAACCCTTTTCTTGAAAAAGTACCTTTGCTTTAAGAAGTATTTTTTCTTAAAAAAGCACATTTTCTTAAAAAAGTACCTCTCCTTA
Organism: Cordilura impudica; assembly: GCA_963682025.1. Taxonomy (NCBI): domain Eukaryota; kingdom Metazoa; phylum Arthropoda; class Insecta; order Diptera; family Scathophagidae; genus Cordilura; species Cordilura impudica. The sequence continues at coordinate 295,440,122 of OY821518.1, read as the reverse complement.
AAAAGGTAAATTTTCTTAAAAATTACACTTTCTTAAAAAATTCCTTTTTTTTAAAGAAGTACATTTTATTTAAAAAAATAACTTTTCTAAAAAGTACCTTTACTCAAAAAGTGCATTTCCTTGTAAAATAACATTTCTTAAAAGTACCTTTACTAAAAGAGTGACTTGTTTTAAAACCACATTTTTCTTAAAAGTATATTTCCTTAAAGAAGTTGCTTCTTTTATAAGTACCTTTTTTCAAGTACCTTTTCTTAAAACAGTACATTTTTTTAAAAAAATTCCTTTTCTTAAAAGGTACCTTCTTTAATAAATTAGCTTTTCTTAGAAAAGTGTCGTTTCATAAAAAGTAATTTTTTCATAAAATGTCACTTTTCATAAAAAGTAATTTTTCTTAAAAAAGTATTTTCATAAATTTTTAACGGGCTCCGTACTTTCCTTACGACTAAGTTTAATTATGCTTAAAAAATATAGAAATGAGATAAGATGAAATTTAAACAAATTTTTTCAAAGCGGTTTACACAAACATTTCGATTACGCTCTTTTTTTACGATCACCACTTTTACAAACTTCACAAATTGTATCGAATTTACTAATTTTTGTTTCCCGAAAAGTTTTATTAAATTTCTTTCATCTTACTTGGATTTTCCCTAAAAATAATTTAATAATAAAATAAAGTTTTTTTGTTTTATTTTTAAAAAAAGGGTTGTTTTAATTCAAAAACACATAGTTTTACCTAAGATGGGTCTGTAGAGACTCCGGAGCTTCAGATATGTTAATTAATTTTTTAATTAATTTTTCTTTTTCTAATTTTTATAAAAAATAGAACGAAATAATAAATTTTCCCTATTATTACATTTGCATATATCTTTTGTTTAAAAATATTTCTTTTTTATGTTTTCAAACTCACCCAAATAGTAATTTTTGCTATAAACACCAACAGCCAGTAAAATATTGATGCCAAATCACTTAACAGACTGCTGACAGGTTTCATTTCATCAAAATCGTTGCCTGCCTTATTTGCAACAATTCTGTTGTATAAAATTGTCTGTGCAATAAACGTTTAAAGGTTCATGTGTTGATACATACAATAGTGCATACATGGTCGGTCTATCAAAAATGACGGACCATTAAAATAACAACCAAATGAACTGTTATTAATAACTGCAACCATTATGACATGACAATGACATGGTCATAACATGTTTGTTGCGTTTTCAGTGGCAGATAATAAACTAAACAATTAAAGAGAATTAACCTTTAAGTGAAAATACATATAAATGAACATTTTTGAATTATAATTTAATATATTAATAATTAAGGAGAGAAAATTAAAAAAATAATTATTTTGTTATAAAAAGTAACAATTTTAAATGAAATTTTTACTTATACATATACCTATATCATGGAACAACAAATAAGATAATTATAGTCGGTCTAGACCGACTATACGATATCTTATACCACACGTTTAAAGACCTTATCTCTTAGGTCCAACAAATTGGATATAGAAAATAAGCATAAACGAAATTTGAGTGGCATTATTATTAATTTGTTTACCTTTGAATATGAAAAAGTTCATATCGGACGCTATATTTATATGGAGACTAGATAGAAAAATTATAGATTAAAGTGAAGATCGGGAAGCAGCTTTATATGAGGAAATGACTAAGAATTGTCCTATAGGGTTTATTTTTATTTTTGGACTACTGATTAATGGGTGTAAAAAATATACACAAATCCAATTTGACCGAGATCTATATAATAATTTAGATCATATGGCAATTTAAGTCGATTTCATAGGTCTCATTTATATGGGGACTATGTCTGAACATGCACCGATTTTCGCCAATTTCAATAGCGTTCGTGCTATGGCTGATAGAAGCTTACACACAAAATTTCATCAAAAAACGTTCACATTTGCGACCTGTAGTTTGATTACAAAGTTTACATGGACACACAGACGGACGGACGAACACCGCTAAATCGACTGAAGATGTGATTCTGAGTCGATCGGTATAATAGTTGGTGGGTCTGGGTCAAATATTTTTGGTAGTTACAAACATCAGCACAAAGTCATTATACCCTGACCACATAGTGTATAGGGTATAAAGAGTACTTTTTCACATACTATTATTTCTTAAAAAGAGCATTTCTTGAAACAGTACGCTTCTTCAAAAAGTACACCTTTTTATACCCTATACCACTATGTGGTTTGGGTATAATGACTTTGTGCTGCTGTTTGTAACAACCAAAAATATTCGTCCTAGACCCATCTTTAATTATACCGATCACTTTTTGAGTCGAAATGGCAATGTCCGTCTGTCCGTCCGTCCGTCCGTCCGTCCGTCCGTGTGTGTGTCCATGTAAACTTTGTAAGCAAACTACAGGTCGCAAATATGAATATATTTTGATGAAATTTGGTATATAAGCTTTTATCGACCATGGGATGAACGCTACTGAAATTGGTGAGAATCGGTCCATGTTCAGATCTAGTCCCCATACAAATGACTCCTATGAAATCGACATAAATTGCCATAAGTTCCAAATTATCATATAGATCTCAGTCAAATTGGGTTTGTATGTGTTTATTACATCCATTAATCAGTAGTTCAAAAATAGTCCCTATAGGAAAATTCTTAGTCATAGGCCCCATATAGAGCTGCTTCCCGATCTTCACTTAAAAGTACCTCTTCTTAAAAAAGCCTTTTATTTTAAAAGAAAAATTTCAAAAGTGCTTCTTAAAAAAGTACTTTTTCTTAAAAAAGTAGATTTTATTTAAAAAGTATTTTTTCTTAGAAAAGAACTTTTACGTAAAAAAAAAACACTTTTATTTAAAACAAGTAAGAGTGTTAAATTCGGCTGTGCCAACCGAATTGTTCTAACGATTAATGACTGAATTTTCGATTATATCAACAGAAATTTTATAATAACAAACCATATTTTATTTTGATACAATTTTTACTGTTGAGACAATAATTGCAATCAACTCGATTATTATCTTCATCGAAATTCGGTTGGTAATAAATTTGGTAGCCACAACGAATCTGTTTTCTGTGTGTAGTTTCAATGGAGTAGTAAAATATCTTGATGTCTTCAATATGTTGCTATTATTCTCATTTACGGAGATGTCTTCATTGGTAATGACAGTGGTTGATTTTGTTTCTAACTTAAATATTAAATGTATAAACATGTTTGCCTTTAGTTATACCCTATACCACTATGTGGTTTGGGTATAATGACTTCGTGCTGCTGTTTGTAACAACCAAAAATATTTGACCTAGACCCATCTTTTATTATACCGATCGAATCAGAATCACTTTCTGAGTTGATTTAACAATGTCCGTCCGTCCGTCCGTCTGTGTGTCCATGTAAACCTTGTAATCAAACTGCAGGTCGCAAATATGAATATATTTTGATGAAATTTGGTATGTAAGCTTTTGTCGGCCATGGGATGAACGCTGTTGAAATTAGTGAGAATCGGTCCATGTTCAGACCTAGCCCCCATACAAATTACCCCTATGAAATCGACATAAATTGCCATAAGATCCAAATTGTCATATAGATCTTACTCAAATTGGGTTTGTATGCATTCATTACATCCATTAATGAGTAGTCCAAAAATGATACCTTTGGCCCCATATAGAGCTGCTTCCCGATCTTCACTTAAATCTATTAAAAACAAAAATATTGCACTGATTCTTCTCAAATTTTGTTTGTATATATTTTTGCAAAATAAAAGAGACTTTACCAAACATGATCAGGATCGGACCTAGTCCCCATATAGATATATCATCCGATATTAACTTTTTCATATCTGCAGCCAAAAAAAAATTAATAAAAATCCCACTCAAATTTGATTATTGCTTATTTTCTATGTCCAGTTAGTTGGGCCTAAGAGATAGAGTTTCTAAACGCATGATATAGGGTATCGTATAGTCGGTCTAGACCGACTATAATTTTCTTACTTGTTTTCTTTTGTTTGGTTTGATTTATTCAGGGTCAAAACCTTTGCGAAAATTAGAGATATCCCACGTGGTAGTTTCTTCATAAGTCAATCAGTATATTCTCTTTGAAGATAATCTTTTGTGTATTTTTTCGGAATAATTACGTTTTCTTCCAATTTAATGATTCATAACATAAATATGTTGGGTGCTTGTCAACGATGTGCATTTAAGATCTGCTTAAACTGCGTTCTTTTGCTTCCATATTTGTTTAAAATTTATTTAGATTGTCTTTGGTTTGATCCGCTTAATAGATGATTTTTGTTTATTTCAAGAGTTGGTCTATAATGCTCTCTCAATTTTTTTTGTTAAAATATTGCCATATTTGGAAAAGTTTTCATTTTGTGGAAACACAAAATAACACAATACAATACAAAATCTAACCCAGTGATTTTCAATTAAATTATGTTAATAAAATATATTTTTTTCATTTATTGACTCCAAATACTAACCTGAACTCAAAATTTTGAACTCATCATGAACAGCGGTTCAAATTAGGTATGCCAAACGCAAAAGACCAAATGTCCCAAAAATTTTAATTTCTTATCCTGAAATGTTATTAATGTCTCCTGAATCACAATACTTTTTATACCCTCCACTCCAGTGTGCAGAGGGTATATATAAGTTTGTCATTCCGTTTGTAATAATTAGGAAAAAAATTTTGGACCCTATAAAATGTATATATTTGTGATCCTTATAACAACCGGAGTTGATATAGCGATGTCCGTCTGTCCGTCTGTGGAAATTACGATGGCGGCATCAATCGGGCAGCTAGGGTGCTCGCTGATATAAAAAAGGATTCACTAACATCCTGAAAAGTTTGCTATTTAAAATCGTCCAAATCGGTCGATTAGGGCCCGAGATTTGAATGAAGAACTAAAAAAAGTCTTGTTGTTATTCTATATGTTATATTGTTGTCATAGCTGGACTTGTTGTTTTTGTGGTCGTTGCGGTAATAATATAATAAAAACTAACCCTTTGTACATTTTTTATCAACTCTGGTAGAAAAATTTAAAAGTTTCCATTGTTTTGGCATCACTAAAAAAATTTACTAGATCATTTCTGTCATTGCCACGAGCCTGCCTGCAAAGTTTCAGATCGAGTTGGTCACGGGAAAGGGGTTCAAATCGATCCAAAATTTTTTCGACAAGCAGACACTACGAGTTAATATAAAGGGAGTAAAAATTCACCAGCATCTAAAGCAAATAATGCTAAAATACCTAGTTGTTAATAAAAAGAAAACAATATAAATTTAGCAAAAAAAATTTTTATGTATTAATTTATTTAAAGAGAAAAACACAAAAATAACGTTTGATGTTGTATTTTTTGTGTGTAATATTTACATATATGTACATAAATACATACACATATTAAATAATACAAATAATATACATATATCCTATATATGTATATCCATAATAACTGCATGTTAGAAATAAATCGGTATATTATTTTATTTACATAAAATTCTGCAATATTTTGTTGTGGGGAAAATACATTTCTTTTGCATTAACAGAGTGTCACTTCATTTTGCTCAGCGTGACTATAGCGCAATAGATGGCGCCACAATTTTTGTTCTAATTAGCTTTGCAATAGTTATTTCTATTTTAACATGAATGTCAATATTTTCAAATAGATATTATACATAACAATGTTAAGAGTATACACCGGCTGGTCTTTTATTTCATACGTTTTTTCATTATTCTTTTACAAATATGAACATAAGTTTGGCATATTAACTTTTTGTTGTCTACAAAATAGAGTTACCGAGTTATCAATGAGTTTTTTGTTTTCAAAAAAGTTCTACATAGTTATATAGAATTATTATTCTGCTTTACCTACAAAATATCTGATTGCGATTACATCTAATTTTTAAAAATTGTTTATAATTACTAAAGCAGTATTATTCACATAAATACAAAATTGCACTTTTTAAATTTTCCATTCAAATTTAAGAAAATATCAATTCTAAAAACTGGAATTAAAATTTCCAATTATAAATTAGCAAATATTAACTGAATTTCAGAAAATCATATCAAAACGCCGGAAATAATAATTTTAAATTTAGAAGACATCAATTGCATCTTTAATATATAAATTTTATTCGTTAAACACAAATTGAAATTCCAAAACAAACACCAAATATGTTTACACTTAAAAAATATTTACATTAAAAGAAAATATTGGCATTCAGGAGAAATTAATAGCTTTTCAGTAACTTCTATTAACGATTGTCGAATCTTTAAAAAAGAAAAGCAAAGTTATCAGTAAAATTTTTAAACGATATTCGCTATTGTTAAAGTCAGCTGTTGTTGTTATCTAAACGACAACCATTTTTGTGTTGTTTATTCAATCGATAAAAACTTAAATTTTTAGGTTGAAATGTCGTCACACATAAATAAAAATCATAAAATAGTGAAAATATTTTGCTTTAATTACAAAACTTTTTTATATAAATAAAAAAATTAAATAGCATATTCAATTCATTATTTAATTTTCAAATAAATAAACAGAAATATTAGTAAAAAAATAGAGATATTAAACATAAAGATAAAATCATCCTGTCAAGCACGAAGTAATTTGTTTTTTCTATTCTTCTTTGTGGTTTTCGCTTATTTTAACAGAGATGCCACTCGTTTACAATTTAAATAAATAGAAAAATAGATTTGTCGACTGTCGTTAAGATGTATGTACTTAGTGAATCACTTAATCCTTAGTGCAAACAACAATAGCTGTCGATATATTTTGCCATTGTCGGATCGTTGAAATTTACAGAATCGGACTACAGAAAACATTAATTTAAATTCAATGAATTTTAGAAAACGTCAAATGATATTTAAGAATTGCGAACATAAAAACTGTTACATAAATAAACGCAATTTGATGAGAATGTTATTTTTTATATATAAATTTTCAAAATTTTTTTTGGATGAAAATTTGTTTTTCAGAGAATAAAGATAACAAATTATTTTATTTAAAATTTTTGCGATATTTGGTTTTTTGCGTTTGGCATCCCTAATTTAATTATTTATTATTATAAATTTATTCTCTATGTTTTCCAAATACAGTAGACGCTCGCAAATTAGAGCTTTCAGTAATTAGAATGTCCAGAAATTAGAATCAATGTTTGCAATACATTAAACGCTCTGAAATTCGAATTTAAAATTCTAATTTCTGAGCGTTTTTTTTTTTTGTTATTTGAATACACAGGAAATCCACAATTTATTTTTATTCTGTTTGAATAAAGTAAAACTAAAAAGGGGAATCACCAAATTATATATGTTTTTCCCTATTTGTTTTTTTTTGTCGCATTTATGTACATTTTTGGCTAGTTTATTTGTGAAATTTGATACGCGTGTACATATTATTTGGCAGTCTCTATTAAATAGTGAAAGTGTATCATTTAAAATGTTAAATACACGTAAAAAAAACACTTTATCATTGGAAACTAAAGTCAAAATATTAGAAAAGCTTGACAAAGGCGTTCAAGGGAACCGGTTAGCCCTAGATTTTAATGTGACAACATCTTCAATCAGCTACATCAAATCACATAGAACAGCAATATTAAATGCTGTTTCAAACACATATCAGGAGGCAAACAATAAATCTTTGCACAGCGCTGAATATCCAAAAATGGAAAGTCGTCTGTATGAGTGGTTTTTAAATCAACGAGAAAAAAAGTGTACATTGACTGGGCCAATATTAAAAGAGAAAGCTAAACAAATATTTAGAGAGGAATATCCCGATAAAGATGAAAATGCATTCCGGGCAAGTGATGGATGGTTTACCAAATTTAAGAAGCGACACGGTATCCGTTTTTTAAAAATTTGTGGCGAGATTCTTTCCAGTGATGTTGCTTCAGTCACTCCTTTTATTCATCGATATCGTGCAAAGATCGCTGAGATGGGTTTAATGGAGTCACAAATATATAATGTCGACGAAACCGGATTATTTTTTCGTTGCCTACCAGACAGAACCTATGTCTCTGCTTTTGAAAAAAACGCCCCTGGACATAAAATTCAAAAAGACAGAATTTCAGTCCTACTTGGTGCAAACTCTGATGGATCACACAAATTAGTTCCATTGGTAATTGGAAAAGCAAAAAAACCCAGGTGTTTTAAAAATTTCAATAATCCTCTGCATTACAACTTTTCAAAAAATGCTTGGATGACTTCTCGGATTTTTCACGAATGGTTTCACGGAATATTTATTAAAGAGGTAAACAAAAATATTGATTTCAGGTTCAGTACATAATTTTAAAATTTTTTTCAATTGACAGGTGATCCGCTTTTCTCAGGAAAATAATTTGCCTCCGAAAGCTATTTTGCTTATAGATAATTGCTCCGCTCATACACCCATTGAGAAACTTAAAAGTGACGATGGAAACATAGTTGCCTTATTCTTTCCACCAAATGTGACAGCAGCTTTACAACCAATGGATCAAAACCCTATTAAGTTAACAAAGCTCAATTATAGAAGTATGTTTCTTTCTCAGTTAGTAATTGCTGAAGGAGGTGAACTGAAGAATCATTTGAAATCCCATTCGATCCGCAATGCTATATTATTACTGAAACAAGCTTGGGATGCGGTACCACAAAGTGTTATGAAGAAATCTTGGTCAAAGTTGTCCAATTGGGACTCGAACCAATACGACAGCGACGATGACGTGCCAATAGCACAATTGTTGCAAATAGATCAGGGCTGCAACGAAGTTATTCAGATGACTCAAGCTCTTTTAAAAGAAATAGCTCCCAACGATTGCATCGGTATAGAAGACATCGGCAGATGGAATGAAGATATGTTTGATGACGGGTCTGTTTATGTTCTCAGTAGCGATGGTGAGTCTTCAGATAGCAGCGAAGACGACGTTGTTGCAGTATCATCAGTTGTCTCTAATACTATAGCCATTGAAAGCGTAAATAATTTAATAAAATGGTGCAATAACAGTGAATTGTTTTCAACTAAGCACATTAGTAATCTTTTGGCTCTCCGACATGATATTTCGGATTTAAAGAAACCAAAAAAACAAACAAATATAACTGATTATATCTCAAACAAAGATTAGTTGTTAACTTAGCCATTGTTTAATTTTAATTGTTTATTTTTTTTTAAATACAGTTTTTTAGTTTTTAATTAAAAAAAATACATGTGATGTAATTGGACTGCATTGCTATGTTTTGTTGCCATTCGTTTTTTTTATATTCATATTTTTAATTTAAAAAAATACATTTGATGTATTGGACTGAATTGTTGTGTTTTGTTTTCTTGTTTTTATCAAATAAAATTGAATTAAAAAATATTAAAAAGAGTTTTATTTAAGTTTTTGGAAGTAAATTTACTCAATTTTTTTCAAAAAAAAACGTCCAGAAATTAGAATAATTCAGAAATTAGAATTGCCTCAAAAACAAAGCGGTTCTAATTTGCGAGCGTCTACTGTATGGCAATATTTTAATAAAAAAATTGAGAGAGTTTTTTTCTGGTTATTATTTTGTTACTCCATCCGACCTATATGGCCGCAATGAAGAAATATTTGGCCAGTTAAAAGAAACTATACAGCCATCTCCAATTAGCACGATTTAATGCATATAGCCACTCTACACAACCATTACCTTTGCAATGGAGGTTATGGCGGGCTATTTAATTAGCAAAAACTAAATTAAACGAGAAGTTATGTCATATAACCGGAAACGCATGCATATAGGTATATAACCTAAATGCATGCCGATCAGCAACCACGATGACCAAAAAGCAAACATCGAAATAAATCCGAAATAATAGAAAAGACGAAAACCAACCCAAAGAATTTGCTGAAATAATTTGGTATTAAGTTTAACAAATTGTTTACTTTTATTATCAAGACTCAAACCGAAAAGTTCAATTGATGTCTTCTAACTTTTAACTTATTATTTCCGATGTTTTAATATAATTTTCTGAAATTCAATTGATATTTCTAATTTATAATTTGATATCGGAATTCCAATTTTTAGAATTGATATTTTCTTAATTTTGAATGGAAAATTTAAAAGGTGCAATTTTGTATATATGTGAATATCAATGCTTTAGTAATTATAAACAATTTTTAGAAATTATATGCAATCGCAATCAGATATTTTGTAGGTGAAGTAGAATAATAATTTTATATAACTATGTAGAACTGTTTTGAAAGCAAAAAACTCATTGATTCTTCTTTACTCAGCCCTGTGTATACTTTTAACATTCTTGTGTTTGATATCTAATTGAAAATGTTGACATTCATGTTAAAATGGAAATACCTATTGCAAAGCTAATTGGAACAAAAATTGTAGCGCCATCTACTATGGCATAGTCACACTGAGAAAAATGAAGTGACACTCTGTATGTTCATACTTCATAATATACATAATAATATATATTTCTAACATGCGATTATTATGGATATACATATATAGAATATATAGAATATATGTACATTATTTTATTATTTAATATATGTGTATGCATATGTAATTATTACACACAAAAAATACAACACCAAAATACTACAAAATCAACATCAATGTATTTCATATTACTTTTTTTTTAGCTAATAACCAAATAAATATTACTTTTTTTTTAATAATAAACAAAAACCATTTGGCAGTTCTTTTAATTTATACGACAAAATTTTGGATCGATTTTTAACCCCTTTTCCGTAACCCAATCGATCTGAAACTTTGCAGACAGGCTCGTGGTGATGACAGAAATAATCTAACAAATTTTTTTAGTGATGCCAGAGAAATGGAACCTTTTAAATTAAATATTCTATCAGAGTTGATAAAAAATTATCAAAGGGTTAGTTTTTATTATGTTATTACCACAACGACCACAAAAGCAACAAGTCCAGCTATGACAAAAATACAATATTTAGAATAACAACAAGAACAATACAGAAACATATATTTTTAATTTGTTTTAATTTTCAGTGATTTCTCGGGACATATTAAACAAACATATTACACAAATCATATTTTTTAAAGACCTTTTTTACTTCTTCATTCAATTCTCGGGACCTACTCAGCCAATTTGGACGATTTTAAATAGTAAACTTCTGAGGATGTTAATGAATTTTTTAAATTAAAGTCTTGATCATGATTTCCACAGACGGAGAGACGGACATCGCTATATCAACTCCGCTTCTTGTAAGGATCACAAATATATATATTTTATGGGGTCCAGCCTTTTTTTTATAATTATTACAAATGGACACTGGGGTGGAGGTTATAAAAAGTGCGTTTTATTAAAAATGTACCTGTACATATTTTGTTAAATAAGTGTACCTTTTTTTAAATATGCATTTGCTTAGAAAAGTACCTCTTTAAACAAAGTGTTTTTTTTAAGTATATTTTCTTAAAAAAAGAAAAGGAAAGCATATTTTCTTAGACAAGTAATTTTATTTTAAAAAAATACATTTTCTTTAAAAAAGTGTTTTTCTCAAAAGTGAATTTCTTTAAAAAATTACATTTTCTTAAAAAAGTATCTTTTTCAAAAAGAAAAGTAATTTTCATAGAAAAGTAATTTTACTTCAAAATATATTTTTTCTTTAAAAAAAGAGCCTTTTCTCAAAAAGTAAATTTTATTTAAATAGTACCTTTTTTAAAAAAGTATCTTTTTTCAAAAAGTACGTCTTCTTAAAAAAGTTTATTTTCTTAGAAAACTGAATTTTCTTAAATAAGTACCTGTTCTTAAAAAAGTCATTTAAAAAAATTTACAGTTTCTTAAAAAAGTACTTTTAGTTACAAAAGTACCTTTTCTTAATAAAGGACCTTTTCTTAAAAAAGTACCTTTTATATTAAAAGTACAATTTCTTAAAAGCACATTTCTTAAAAATAACCTTTTCTTAAAATATATCGTTTTTTTATAAAATTAAGTTTTTCTTAAAAAAGTACATTTTCTTAAAATTTTAAATTTTCTTAGAAAACTACCTCTTCTTAGAAAATCACTTTTTCTTTAAAAATATATTTTTTAAACAAGCATTTTTTCTTAGAAAAGTGCTTTTACAAAAAAAAAAAATATTTTACTTAATAAAAAGTACCCTTTTTGTTAAAACATTTCTTAGAAAAGTACCTCTTCTTAAAAAAGCCTTTTGTTTTGAAAGAAAAATTTCAAATGCGCTTCATAAAAAAGTACTTGTGGATTTTCTTTAAAAAGTATTTTTTCTTAGAGAAGAACTTTTACGTAAAAAATCACTTTTATTTAAAACAAGTAAGAGTGTTAAATTCGTCTGTGCCGAATTTTTGGTACCCTCCACCTCGGTTTTAGTATTGATAATATATGTAAACAAAGTATTTGAAAAAGTAAAAAATTTGTTAAACTTACTACCAAATTATTTCAGCAAGGTAATGTCTTAAATACTCGCAATGTAGATAGTTACAATGGAGTAGTAAAATATCTTGATGTCTTCAATATGTTGCTATTATTCTCATTTACGGAGTTGTCTTCATTGGTAATGACAGTGGTTGATTTTGTTTCTAACTTAACTATTAAATTTATAAACATGTTTGCCTTTAGTTTTCTTTTGTTTGGTTTGATTTATTCAGGGTCAAACCCTTTGCGAAAATGTATTCTCTTTTGTGTAATATAAAGTATCCTTTTTGTTAAGAAACAATAGATTTTCCTAAATAAGAAAATTTTCTTAAAAAAGTACTTTTTTTGAAAAAAGTATATTTTCTTAAAGAAGTATCTTTTCATAGAAAAGTATTCGTACTTTACTTAAAAAAATACCTTTTTTTAAAAAAAGTACCATTTGTTATTTTTATTAATATTTCCTTTTTTTTAGAGAATTATTTAACACAAAAAAGTACCTTTTCTTAGAAAAGCATTTTTTTCTAAAACAGTTAATTTCTTAAGAAAGAATTTTCATCATGTTATAACTGGCGACTTGGCGCCTTAGAACCAACTAACCAACGACGACACAACACTGTGAGGTATTGGTTTTAGAGTATTAATATATTTTTTTAATTTCACATGTTAGTTTTTTCCTTAAATCTATAACTCCAAGCGTGACGAATTCGTAACAACGAAATCAACGGACTTTACTAATACAAAGGAATATCGCAAATCAAGCCATCTAGTAGCAAATACCTGAATTAATATAAATTCATAAAAATCATTAACACAAACGTCTGCTTAGCAAAACCTTGCTTTAGTTTTTTACAATTGTTTCATTATTATTTCTTATGATTTCATTTTTGGTTTTTTATCACTTTACCCTACTTGAAACGGAAACTGTTCATTGTACGCACCACAAAAGTCACAACATGCCATTTATTGTGGAAATGCATTTTTTCATTTTTATTGTCGACTTGGTGGCCAAAGGCGAATAAACAGAACTCATTTTTACAAACACACTTACATATGTATATATGGGGAAAATCTATTCAGAAAAGGAATAATATTTTATGCTAGTAGTATAATCTTTAACTTCTTTATGCAGCACAAAAGAAAAAAGACTTAATATGTTTTGCAACGATCTTTGCGCCCTTTACAAAGAGCCATGACAGTTTTTATATGGTTAAGGACAAGGAAAAATAATTTGAAATGAAGAAAATATTAAATATTATTTTAGAGTTTGAGTTTATGTTGTTGTGATTGTTTTTCTAATTCCTTTTATTTTATAAATCTCTTTTGTGTAAATTAAAGATGATGGTTAGAGAGTTTTTTATTCAATTTCTGGTCAAGTCAAGGAAATTTTCATTTTAAACTGTAGAAAATCTTTAAGCAAGAATTATGCAGAATTTGTTTTGTTTTCATTTTTTTTAAGATGTTAACAGTTATTTTTTTTTTAATTTTTTTAATTTAATTTGTTTTATGAAATTTGAAATCGAATTAAATACGTTTATAAAATGACATTTAACTAGAAAACTACGATTTTTTCACTTAAATTGTTTGGTTACAATGGGTCGTATGAGTGTTGTTAATAAAATGTATTGTTAACAAAATTTCCAGTAATTATTGTTAATGTTTAGTAATCAACTTAAAGCTCATTGGAGACTGAAGTGTAAATTTCAAGCTACAGAATAAAATCAGATTTTTCTTAACAGAGAGTACTGCTACATGAAAATGGGATAAACTTCAAATAAGGTTAAAGATATGTGGAAAATGCATACAGTGGGTTTGATGACATCTAAAGTAGCCACTAATTCAAAAAAGGACCCAGTTGACGAAGTAATATTTTATTGGCATAACTATACATGAATTAGTTGAAAAAGAAACAATGTTTTAAATATTTACAACGAACTTTATTTAAAAAAAACAAGTAAGAAAATTATAGTCGGTCTAGCCCGACTATACGATACCCTATACCATGGTTAAGAGACCCTATCTCTTCGGTTCAACTAATTGGATATAGCTGCAGATATGAAAAAGTTCATATCGGATACTATATTTATATGGGGACTAGGTCGAAAAATGGACCGATCCTGACCATATTTGGTATAGGCACTTATATTTTGAAAAAATTTATATAAACCAAATTGGAGAAAAATCTGTGCAATATTTTTGTTTTTTGATAGATTTAAGTGAAGATCGGGAAGCAGCTCTATATGGGGCCTATGACTAAGAATTTTCCTATAGGGAGTAATTTTGAACTACTGATTAATGGATGTAATAAACACATACAAACCCAATTTGACTGAGATCTATATGATAATTTGGAACTTACCGCAATTTATGTCGATTTCATAGGGGTCATTTGTATGGGGGCTAGGTCTGAATATGGACCGATTCTCACCAATTTCAATAGCGTTCATCCCATGGCCGATGAAAGCTTATATACCAAATTTCATCAAAATATATTCATATTTGCGACCTGTAGTTTGATTACAAGCTTTACATGGACACACAGACGGACGGACGGACGGACGGACGGACGGACATGGCTATTTCGACTGATTCTTCTCAAATTTTGTTTGTATATATTTTTGCTAAATACAAGAGACTTTACCAAACATGGTCAGGATCGGTCCATTTTTGGGCCTAGTCCCCATATAGATATAGCATCCGATATGAACTTTTTCATATCTGCAGCCGAAAAAAATAATAAAAATCCCACTCAAATTTGGTTTATGCTAATTTTCTATATCCAGTTAGTTGGGCCTGAGAGATAGGGTGTCTAAACGCATGGTATAGGGTATCGTATAGTCGGTCTAGACCGACTATAATTTTCTTACTTATTTTCGTCAACTTTATTAACTCGTTGTTCAAAGAAATATTGGACAATATTAAAACTCTAATTCTGAAGTTGATAAAATATTTTTTTTTCTGTTCATACTTTTTGCTCATGGTCGATATAAATGGGTCAGTACTCAGAAGAAATCTACTGAAAATATCGTGCCATGCTCGCGAAAGATAATTTTTTTTTAGGAAAATGTACTTTTTAAAGAAAAGGTACTTAATTAAGAAAAAGGTGCTTTTTATGAAAAGGTACATATTTAGGAAAAGCTACTCATGTAAGTAAAGATACTTTTCGAAGAACAGATACTTTTCTAAAAAGGTACTGTTTTAGTAGTACTTTTTTTTAAGAAGAAGTACATTCATAGAAATGGTACTGCTTTTAGAAAAGGTACTTTTCTAAGAAAAAGTACTATTTCAAGAAAATTTTAAGAAAAGGCAATTTTTCAAGAAAAGTTACTTTTTATGTAGAAAACGTTCTTTTTTAAGGAAAGCTATTTTTTTTTAGAAAATATACTTTTTTAAGAAAAGGTACTTATTTAAGAAATGGCTTATTTTTAAGAAATTTACTTTGTTAAGAAAAGGTATATTTTTAAGAAAATATTATTTTTTGAGAAAATATACTTATTTAAGAAAAGGTACTTTTTTAAGAAAATATAACGTTTTAAGAAAATGTACTTTTGTACGTAAAGATACTTTTTTAAGTAAAGCTGCTATTCTAAGAAACTGTACATTTTAAGAAAAAGTATTTCTTTAGGGATAGGTACTTTTTAAGGAAAGCTACTTTTTGAGAAAAAGTACTTCTTAAGAAAAGGTACTTTATAAGAGAAGGTACTTTTCAAGAAAAGGTACTTTTAAGAAAAGGTACTTTTTAAGAAAAGGTACTTTTTAAGAAAAGGTACTTTTTAAGGAAAAGGAATTTGTTGAGATTCCTCTGGGGGTAACTTTAATATTAGGTTCTGAGATGCTGAGATGAAGAAAAGGGCGGTAAGTTCTTGGGCACCTAAATATTAAATCTTTGAGAAATCTGCCTCACCAATTTATAATTTCTCGCGAAGTGGTAAATATGGTAAAAAAAAAGAAAGAAGAGAAGTATTATAGAGATTAATTTTTCATTTATTATAAATATATATATGAACCACCAGATGGTTTTTTTGAAGGTGCTTTTGCACACCGGTTTTGATGACAGCTGCAGGGTCAGTAATAAATTCAAATTATTTTTGGTATAACTACAGCTTATTACATTTTAGCTTACGATACATTGGGTAATTTTAGCTTACGATACGTTTAAAATAAATTAATGCAATTCACAATAGGTTTCGATTACTCGTTACAGCTTCCGATAAGTATTATGCTCAATTTTAGTTAATTCATTTTGTATTAATATTAACATTTTTATTGGCTAAATTAATGAATTTAGACAGAATTACACTGTGGAACAAATTCAGGTTAGCAAAAATTAGGTCGATTCTGAGAGTGAGGGTGAAAATAGAGGCTAACTTAGAAGACCCGTATCGCGGCGTTTGTTTATGTTAGTTCGAATTTTTTTTTTAATCGACCTTCGAACTTTGCAGTCAAATGCCGATTTTCAGCATATTGTTTATATGGTTTCTTGGCTATAACTCGTCGACTAATTGATATTTTTTCAATCTGTAAAAGACAAATTATTGCTAGAGACCTGTGCAACAATTAAATTTTTTAAAACAAATTGATTTAGAAAATTTTTGTGGTGCTTATGAAGCAAAATGTTGGAAAAATTATTTTTATACCCTCCACTCCAGTGTGCAGAGGGTATATATAAGATGTCATTCCGTTTGTAATAATTAGAAAAAAAAATTTGGACTCCATAAAATATATATATTTGTGATCCTTACAACAACCGGAGTTGATATAGCGATGTCCGTCTGTCCGTCTGTCTGTCTGTGGAAATCACGATGACGGCATCAATCGGGCAGCTAGGGTGCTCGTTGACATAAAAACTGATTTATTAACATCCTGAGAAGTTTGCTGTTGGAAATCGTCCAAATCGGTAAATTAGAGCCCGAGATTTGAATAAAGAACTAAAAAAAGTCTTGAAAAAA
The DNA here is from genome assembly GCA_963682025.1 of Cordilura impudica. Taxonomy (NCBI): domain Eukaryota; kingdom Metazoa; phylum Arthropoda; class Insecta; order Diptera; family Scathophagidae; genus Cordilura; species Cordilura impudica. The sequence continues at coordinate 295,422,853 of OY821518.1, read as the reverse complement.
TATATTTTTCTATGTTGTTCTTGTCACGATCACGTCCTCAATAGGATAGCTAAGGTGATTATTTTTAGTGACAAATTCATGGGAAGATTTCTATTTGAAAAATCATTAAAATCGGTGGAACAGGTCCAGGGAAATCTCTGAAAAAGTAAAAAAAAAAATGAAAAATATGATGTTTCTATATTGTTCTTGTTGTTATTCTAAATGTTGTATTGTTGTCATAGATGGACTTGTTGTTTTTGTGGTCGTTGTGGTAATAATATAATAAAAACTAACCCTTTGTACATTTTTTTTTATCAACTCTGGTAGAAAAATTTACAAGTTTCCATTGTTTTGGCATCACTAAAAAAATTTACTAGGTCATTTCTGTCATTGCCATGAGCCTGCCTGCAAAGTTTCAGATCGATTGGGTCGCGGGAAAGGGGTTAAAATCGATCAAAAATTTTTTCGACAAGCAGACACTACGAGTTAATATAAAGGGAGTAAAAATTCACCAGCATCTAAAGCAAATAATGCTAAAATATGTACCTAGTTGTAAATAAAAAAAAAACAATTTAGCAAAAAACAATTTTATATATTAATTTAATTAAAGAGAAAAACACAAAAATAACATTTGATGTTGTATTTTTTGTGTGTAATATTTACATATGCATACATACACATATTAAATAATACAAATAATATGCATATATTCTATATATGTATATCCATAATAACTGCATGTTAGAAATAAATCGGTATATTATTTTATTTACATAAATTTCTGCAACATTTTCTTGTGGGGAAAATACATTTCTTTTGCATTACCAGAGTGTCACTTCATTTTGCTCAGCGTGACTATGACACAATAGATGGCGCCACAATTTTTGTTCTAATTAGCTTTGCAATAGTTATTTCTATTTTAACATGAATGTCAATATTTTCAAATAGATATTATACATAACAATATTAAGAGTATATACCGGCTGGTCTTTTATTTCATACGTTTTTTCATTATTATTTTACAAATATGAACATAAGATTGGCATACTAACTTTCTGTTGTCTTTACAAAATAGAGTTACCGAGTTCATCAATGAGTTTTTGCTTTCAAAACAGTTCTACATAGTTATATAGAATTATTATTCTGCTTTATCTACAAAATATCTGATTACGATTACATCTAATTTTTAAAAATTGTTTATAATTACTAAAGCAGTATTATTCACATAAATATAAAATTGCACTTTTTAAATTTTCCATTCAAATTTTAGAAAATATCAATTCTAAAAACTGAATTAAAATTTCCAATTATATATTATAAAATATTAATTGAACTTCAGAAAATCATATCAAAACGTCGGAAATAATAATTTTAAATTTAGAAGACATCAATTGCATCAAATTCCAAAAAAAAAAAAAAAACACCAAATATGTTTACATTTAAAAAATGTTTACATTAAAAAATTATTGGCATTCAGGAGAAATTAATAGCTTTTCAGTAACTTCTTTTAACGATAGTCGAATCGTTAAAAAAAAGAAAATAGCAAAATTATCAGTAAAATTTTTAAACGATATTCGCTATTGTTAAAGTCAGCTGTTGTTGTTATCTAAACGACAACCATTTTTGTGTTGTTTATTCAATCGATAAAAACTTGAATTTTTAGGTTGAAATGTCATCATACATAAATAATAATCATAAAATAGTGAAAATATTTTCTTTAATTAAAAAACTTTTTTATGTAAATAAAAAAATTAAATAGCATATTTAATTCATTATTTCATTTTCAAATAAATAAACAGAAATATCAGTAAAAAAATAAAGATATTAAACATAAACATAAAATCATCCCGTCAAACACGAAGAAATTTGTCTTTTCTATTCTTCTTTGTGTTTTTCGCTTATTTTGACAGAGATGCCACTCGTTTACAATTTAAATAAATAGAAAAATAGATTTGTCGACTGTCGTTAAGATGTATGTACTTAGTGAATCAGTTAATCCTTAGTGCAAACAACAATAGCTATCGATATATTTTGCCATTGTCGGATCGTTGAAATTTATAGAATCGGACTACAGAAAACATGAATTTAAATTCAATGAATTTTATAAAACCTCAAATGATATTTAAGAATTGCGAACATAAAAATTGTTACATAAATAAACGCAATTTGATGAGAATGTTATTTTTTATATATAAATTTTCTAAATTTTTTTTTGGATGAATATTTGAAGTTCTTCAGAAAATAAAGATAACAAATTATTTTATTTAAAATTTTTGCGCTATTTGGTTTTTTGCGTTTGGCATCCCTAATTTAATTATTTATTATTATAAATTTATTCTCTATGTTTTCCAAATATGGCAATATTTTTTTGAAAAAAAAGTTGAGAGAGCTTTGTTCGGTTATTATTTTGTTACTCCATCCGACCTATATTTATTTATTTATTTATTAAATGTGGATATCACATACAACAAGATATAAATCTTTTTAATTACATTATGTGATCTTATAATGATGCAATCAATTTTTGATAGTAGTTACAATACTTTTAAGAAACAAGAAAAATATAAAAATAAAAATAATTTTAAATTACAAAAGTATAAAAATATAAGTAAAAAACAAGTAAGAAAATTATAGTCGGTCTAGACCGACTATACGATACCCTATACCATGCGTTTAGAGACCCTATCTCTCAGGCCCAACTAACTGGATATAGAAAATAAGCATAAACTAAATTTGAGTGTGATTTTTATTAATTTTTTCGGCTGCAGATATGAAAAATTTCATATCGGATGCTATATCTATATGGGGACTAGGCCCAAAAATGGACCGATCCTGACCATGTTTGGTAAAGTCTCTTGTATTTTGCAAAAATATATACAAACAAAATTTGAGAAGAATCAGTGCAACATTTTTGTTTTTTGATAGATTTAAATGAAGATCGGGAAGCAGCTCTATATGGGGCCTATGACTAAGAGTTGTCCAATAGGGATCATTTTTGGACTACTGATTAATGGATGTAATATATACATACAACCCCAATTTGACTAAGATTTGTATGATAATATGGATCTTATGGCAATGTTGATTTCATAGGGGTCATTTGTATGGGGACTAGGTCTGAACATGGACCGATTCTCACCAATTTCAACAGCGTTCATCCCATGGCCGATAAAAGATTAAATACCAAATTTCATCAAAATATATTCATATTTGTGACCTGCAGTTTGATTACAAGCTTTACATGGACACACAGACGGACGGACGGACATCGTTAAATCGAATCAGATAGTGATTCTGATTCGATCGGTATAATTAAAGATGGGTGTAGGTCAAATATTTTTGGTTGTTACAAACAGCAGCACAAAGTCATTATACCCAAACCACATAGTGGTATAGGGTATAATTAATGCATAATGGGAGAGTATAGAATATATAGTATAATCACAAATGAGACAATAATTAAGAAAGTTGAAAATTAGAGACCAAATCATTTTTAAACAATTCATTTTTAAATTGTAAAACGTTGTCTGTTAATTGTAAATTTTTGGGTAACGAGTTCCACAGACATATGGTATTTATAAAAAATTGCCAACTAGAGATTAATGTTCGATATCGTAATTGTATAAGATTACTTCCTCTATTGGATCGTGCAAATTGAAGGCGTTCAAATAAATAAGATGGTTCTTTGGTGTATATTACTTTGTGAAGTAGAATTAATAATCTTATTTTTATTAAGGCCACGAGGTCAACTCCGTACAGAGACTTAGAATATAGAGAAGTTCCATCATATCTCTTTATACCATACACATAACGTAGGATCGCATTGTAAGCTACTAATAATCTCATTTTACTTTCTGAATCACAAAAAGCAAATATCTCACAACCATATAGTAACTTCGGCATAATGAAAGTTTTCGCGAGAAGCACACGAATGTTTAAAGGTGTAAGATGTTGTATAGGGTACAACGTTCTTAGCATTACAAATATTTTTCCAGATGCAGAATTAATCTGATTGTTCCACGTGAGCGATTTATGAAAAATGATTCCCAGATTCCTAGCAGATTCCACAATTTCAATATTCTGATTACCTAATGATACTGGAATATCTATAGGGATGGTTTGATTTCTTTGAGTTATAACTAAACATTTTGATTTTTTTGGATTTAAGTAAAGTCCATTTGAAGAAGCCCATTCAAATATTATATTGAGATCCTCATTAAGCTTTTCAGTGCACTCACGAATTAATTCTTTTTTCATATATGGCCGCAATGAAGAAATATTTGGCCAGTTAAAAGCCAAAAAAGCACGAATTAATGCATATAGCCACCCTACACAACCATTACCTTTGCAATGGAGGTTAGGGCGAGCTATTTAATTAGCAAAAACTAAATTAAACGAGAAGTTATGTCATATAACCGGAAACGCATGCATATAGGAAATGCATGTATATTTTTCCAATATTTTGTTTACATTTATCATCAATACTCAAACCAAGGTGGAGGGTATCAAAGAATTTAACACTCTTACTTGTTTTTTTCATGCTTTTTGAAAATATTTTCCACAAAGCTAAGTCTTTTTTGCTTTCTGTTTGATCTATAATATGCTTCTCAGTTTCTTCAATAAATTTCATTTGAAAAGAAAACAATCATAATACAAAACTTGCGTTTTCCAGCTTAATATTAATTTACTTCTCATTTTTTATGTACCAATTTTGTTCAGTGTTGGTTTTGAAGAAACATTGAAAAAGAAATTATAAAAATATGGAAAAAAAATATATTTTTGAAATGTTAGTTATGCAAAAGTTTTAAGTAAAAAAATTAAATAAATTAAATTAATGATTTGGCCAGTTACCGTTTAGCAGGCGGCTGTGGATCAACATCACCGCTCTCTCTAATATCTTGGTCATCGTCATCATCATCAGAAAGGTCGATAATTTCGTACAACAGATATTCTGGAATTTCGTCTTTGTCTTCCCCTTCTTCCTCTTTTTCCTCGTCTTCCTCTTCTTCAAAGGTGTTTTTATACCACCAACAAATTTCAGCGAGTATTGCATCTGGAGATTTCTTTCCTCTGTACCTGAAATGAAAATAGTTTCAATCGTTTACATGTTTAAATTGTGCACTCTGGCAAAGATATTAGAAAAATCTAGGAATTCAAAATATGCACACTCTATAGTTACCTTATTTCAAATGGAAGCGCAGTTTGGTGATAACGTTCGCCTTGCTCATCAGATTCAGTTGGCAACTGTTGAGCGAGTTGATCAAGATGCTGATGCAAGAGATAAAGTTTGTACGGCATATTAACCCCAATTTCATCGAAAGCTGCCGACATATTTGCAACCGATTGCCTGTAGTTATCTTTGCGTTCTTTACCCAAAAGTCCTTTAATGACTGCTTTCAATGCGAGCCATGCATTTAATTCTCGGTCTGTCAGAACTTGGTCAAAATCTTGACGACTCATTAGTTTCCGTATGTCGGGACCATTAGCAACCCCTTCCTGAATTTTGGCGTTACTTAGTCTTGGGAAAATGTCTTTTAAGCGGTTGAATACTGCTGGTCTTTTTGCGATACATTTCAAAAAATTTTTAGCAATGCCAAGTTTAATGTGGAGCAACGGCAACAAAATTTTCATTTCAGGAACAAGACTTTCGTGTAGCCTATTGTCTTTAGTCCATTTCCGTCCAATGCGACTATTCCAGTTATGCTGTTTGTACTGGCTTCTTCCTTTAATACCTTCTCCGTATCGTGAATCCCAATCGCAAAAAAACACGGATATTTTGGACGGCCAGATGCTGTTAAGCCTGTAATCAATGAAACTATTTTGAGGTCGCAGCAAATGCGCCACTGGTGTTCGTTATATTTGACTACTTCCAGAATGTGTTTCAAATTATCGAAATTTTCACTAGTGTCAGTGCTATACGTAATCGGAACAGAAGGCATTCTATTTGTCTTGTGCAAAAGCACAACTATCGATGAATAAACGCCAATCATCTTTTTTATAGGTTAACCCTATCGTCTCCATTAACTTTTCAATATCGTTGCAATAAGCGAAATTTTTTGCATCATTCACATTGAAGAACTTTTCTAACTCTTTTTGGCGTTTTCGATATGCTGTTACTTTGGTACCTTTCGCCAGCAAAATATTTCCTTTCAAAAATGAGGACAGTAGTTCTGATTTTTTCTGAGTCAAACACAAATTTGCAACAATTCCATCCAATTGGTTTTGTGTGACTAGTATTGGGTCCAGTGATGCCAGTAGATTTTTTGTGAAATACCTACGCTTATGAAAAAAAAAATCCGATTTTTCCCTACATTCCCAAAAATTTTCCCCTACACTTTTTCATTTAAATTAAAAAAAAAGAAAAATGTTTTAAAAACAAAAGTGAATTGTATTTCATTTAAATAAGTTAGTACATTGCATCATAAAATAAAAATAAGAATAAAAAGTTTGTACATTAAATTCAAGTACAATAAAAAGTTTAAGAATTAATCATAAAGTTCCTTTGTGGTAAATTTTTCAAAATAGTTTTTGATGCATTTAAAATTGGTGCAGCCGTTTCCACTATTCTGTAAAAACGATCTTATAATACAAATAGAACTCAAATTTGTGTGGCTCAATTTGTTTCTTTTTTGGTACGAACATCAGTAATAATGGAAAAGATCCTTTCGGCATCAGCATTTGCATGGGGTAATCCAAGTAAAATTTTAACCAAATTTGAAAAATTTGGAAACACTATTTCATCAGAAAAATTTTTCGTTTTAATTATTTTTGTCCAAAATTGAACTACGTCCATTTTTTAAAAATTTTTAATTTCAGTTTTAAAAAAATTATACTCCAATGTTCTCCATTCTTCTAAAATATCATTAAGGTTTAAGTTAAATTTTTTACATAATAAATTGAATGTTAAATCTTCTTTGTTTTCTCCAAAAACGTTATTTGGATTCAAGAATTACATTTCTTTAAAAATAGATTCAATTTTTAGTGGAAGTCTTTTTTGAATTTCTTCAAGAGCCGTTATATAAAATTGAAGGCAATCAGATTTAATTTGATTGACATTTTGCTCTGGTAGTTTTTTTAAACATTCTTCACTCATATCCAACAAATACTTCCTTAATGGGTAATGAATTATGCGGTGATCGAACCAAACAATTAACCTTTAATTCCGATTTTTTTATGCAATTTTGACCAAGCTTCAAAAATATTTTGGTTGATTCAGAATGCAGCACGTGAATAAGAGGCTTTTTTGATTTAAAAAGAGCATTTAGAGAGTTAAAATAATTCAAAACGTACTCTAGAAAAAGTAAATATGCCTTGTTGCACTCATTAGTAAGTTCGTTGTAAATCAGTTCAGCAGATTTCAATTTATCTCGAGCATAGCTAAATTTAAAATATTCAAGAAGAGCTTGCCAATTTGATAATATACGCTCTATACATTTTTGGTGGGATAACCATCTGGTAGCTGAAGTTCTCAATATTTTACGTTTTTCTTCATAAAACACTACTTGGAATTCTTCCAACTCTGCACACCTCTTCGAGCTGCCAGTTATATAAGATCCAATTTGACGAATTAATTCTTCTGGGGCTCTAGGCAAAGTAAAACAGGCCTTGTTGCTGCCGAGTGGCATATACATTTTATTGTAATAGCATCAGGATTATCTTCCAGTAAACGGGAAGGAAATGAATTAAATTGTCCCACCATAACATTCGCTCCATCGCAAGATAAACCTATTATATTAGAAAATGAAATTGAATAACTCAAAATGCATTCTTTGAAAGACTTGTACAACGCCTCTGCGCTGCAATCTGTTCCAACATGTAGCAGATCTAAAAGTTGTACCACTACTTCTTCTCGCTCTTCATCAAAAAACCTAACAAGAACGCACATTGTCTTGCTGGAACATACGTCAGTGCTTTCGTCCACAAGTACAGAGAATTTGTATTGTTGTAGTTTTGTTATTAAAGTAGATTTTTGTTCATTAGTCAATACGTTTCTTATTATTTTTGTACAATTTGGTCTTCCCAATTTGCTTTTTTGTATAATATGGGAATCCGGGACTATTTCTTTTAGAAGTGGTACTAAGTGGTCTATTATATGAAAGGCTACATTGTGCTCCGCAAAAAAAAGGCCTATGCGCATTTCAAAATTAGCAACGGGGTCAGCCACTACAGCTTGTTTTTCAAAAATTTGTCCACTGGCTTAGTGTTATTTATAGATGAAACATTTTTTTGGTGTAATTTTTTGAAGCATGTTTGCTAAGCTCGGATCTTCCACAATTTAACACTTTTCCGCATGCTTTACACTTGCATTTAAATTTGTCTTCCTTTATTTCCATTAACCACCCTCTAAATTCATCCGCTTCCAACCACTGAGAACGAAACATTTGTTTTCGGTATTTTTTTGGCTGGTTTTCATTTTCAGAAGAATCTGACGAATCTGAAGACATTTTCTGTGTTATAAAGTAAAGGTTGTTAATTAAATCAATTGTTATTAAGTATTCAATTAAACTTACGTAGTGATCGATGTTTATAAAATAAATTTATCTTTGAATAAAATTAGTTTTATGCTTGAAAACTTAAAAAACGACGTTAATGTGGATTTTTTTCTTAGAAAATTCTGCCTACTACGAAAAATAGTAACTGATATCCATCATATTTCATATTCATACTTGCCACTTGCCACAAATATAAACGTCAATATACTGTCAAAAACTACTATTGTTGGCAGATAGTTAAGTAAAAACTTTTTAGTGTTGTCAACACATTATATTTTATAATCGACTTTTTTGTTATTTTACAACATTTTGAATAAAAACCGATTTAAAAACAATTTTTTTTTTTTGAAAATTTTATTAAAAACTATTTTTTTTCTTTTTAATGGATTTTTCAAAAAAGTACCTACATTTTAACAAAAAAAAAAAAATCTGTCCGATTTTCCCTACGCAATCAATTTGATGGTAAAAATACCTACATGTAGGGATTTTTCCCTACTTCTGGCAACACTGATTGGGTCTTTTGATGTTTCATAGGATGTACCTTCACCAGGGTCGTATTATGAGAAGAAATCCATGGATGTAGCAGCGGCGGTTGTAGTACTGATATCTGTTTGAAGATCAATACTTCGGTATGTTGGTACTGGAACGAATTCTGAGTGCGGTAATGGTAATTGGACACTTGGCACTGCTACATAAGTTTTATTCTTTGCTTTCCTTCTATTCAAAGTTTTATGGTAGTTGATACATCCATAGCAATTTTCTTCTTGATGCGGGCTGTTGTCTAACCACAAAAGGCATAGCCTTCTTCTTTTCACTTTTCCATTGCATAAGAGTTGAATAGCAATTAAAGCCAACTTTTTTAGGTGCATAGTTTACGTCAGTGATAAACTCTTACGAGAAATATTGTTTATAGGCTTCCAAAAAATAAAAAAAAATCATTCGCATTGCCACATTTTTCATCGCTTGCTATGAAACGTCCACAAACATTACAAAAATGGTCCATTTTACATTTTGGTTCCAACATTTTTAATACAATATATATTAAACAATGTTTTTTTTGTTATTTTTATGAAACCGATGCACTTATATCACTCACAAAATGAAATAAGTTCCAAAAAAATTAATAGCGAATTTTATCACGACCGAACGAAAATTAAAAGACATCAGATACGGCTGAGTTTGGAGTCTTAACTGAATCTTCATTTTTGAAATTAGTTCGCTGGTACGAAATAAAAAAAAAATCGCTACCTGTGCGGTGGTTGAAAACAAAACAGTTGTTTTACTAATACCTAATTCTTGGAACTTCCCTTTTTAATTAGTTCTACCTAAATCGCTATTTATTTAATGGTTTTGGGATTTTAAACGCAAATTATCGACTCAAACCATTTTCTTTTCAAATGAAATTGATTGAAGAAACTAAGAAGCATATTATAGATGAAACAGAAAGCAACAAAGACTTAGTTTTGTGGAAAATATTTTCAAAAAGCATGAAAAAAAATAATTTTTCCAACATTTTGCTTCATAAGCACCACAAAAATTTTCTAAATCAATTTTTATTGTTGAACGGGTCTCTAGCAATAATTTGGCTTTTACAGATTGAAAAAATATCAATTAGTCGACGAGTTATAGCCAAAAAACCATATAAACAATATGCTGAAAATCGGCATTTGACTGCAAAGTTCGAAGGTCGATTAAAAAAAAATTCGAACTAACATCAGTCTCAGAATCGACCTAACTTTTGCTAACCTGAATTTGTTCCACAGTGGTATTTAACAAAATTTGCATTTTTAAGAAAGGGTACTTTTTTAAGAAAAGGTACTTGTTTACTTTTCTTAAAAAAACTTTTTAAAGACAACTTTCTTTTTTAAGAAAACTTACTTTTTTTAAGAAATAGTTCTTTTTAAGGAAGGGTACATTAAAAAAAGGTATTTTTAAAAAAAGGTACTTTTAAAAAAGGTAGTTTTTAAACAATGTCCTTAAAAAGGTACTTCTTTCAGAAAATTTTCTTTTTTAAGCAAATGAAATTTCTTAAGAAAAGGTACTTTTTAAACAAAAGGTACTTTTTATAGACAAGGTACTTTTTAGAAAATAGGTACTATTCAAAAATATGTAATTTTTTAAGCTGAGATACCTCTTTTCAAGAAATGGTACATTTTGAAGAAAAGGTGCTTTAAAAAAAAAATACTTTTTTAAGAAAATATATTTTTTGGAGAAAAGGTACTTTTTTAGAGAAGTTATTTATTTATCTAAGTACTTTTTTAAGAAAATTTGATTTTGAAGCAACTAAAAGTTGCTAAAAAAGCACATAATTTATTGTCCAAGTGCTTATTTTCATGAACAAATACAACTAGAATGACCACAATAAAAAAAAAACAACAATTACAGCAACATATACAAATAAAATTGTAGAATTACAAAAACCACATAAATTCATCAAAATTCTGGACCGAAATTCACGATCAGCTGGCTCATAATTTTAATGAAGCATCAGTGTTTCACATATGGAGAGGCAGTCATCCTTAAATCCACTTCGCATGTTATAAAGATCCGGAGTATATATATCCCCTTATTTAATTTTTAATAAAAATTTTTTTCAACTAAAAATATATCTAATATAATATTCCTTAAATTTTTGCAAAGGTATTGAAAACTTTTTTCTTTTTTCATATTTTGTAAAGTGTTAAAGTAATAATGATTTGCTGAAGGCTTCTACATGAAAAACTTCAATGCCAACCCTTAGACCATGAATGTTATTAATTCCTGGAGATTATAACAAATAAAAAACTTTTTCAATGCTGGTTAAAAACTAAAACTAAGGAAGTGCAAAGTAGTTAAACAGCAAAAAAAAAAAAAAAACGCAACCCATTTTAATTACTGAATAATGAAATTTGTAAAGGTATTTATAAAGTGAGTATGCAACTTGATAGTTAAAAGAAGTTAAAGAATTCTGTAAAACAATATTGCATAAGTTTCATAAAAAACAATTCTAAAGAATATTGTAAAATTTAATTTTCAAAAAGTGCAACTATTTTATGAAGAAAACAAAAATAGTTGCAACAAAATATTTTCTTACATTTGATGCCAAAAGTATGAACAAAATTAATTAAATATGATGAAAATCAGTTTATATTTAAAAAATTATTAAAACACTAATTGCAGATTATTGAAACGATTCAAAAGCATTGAACAGACACTTATACTTCATTAATAACAGTGTAAAGTGTTATTAATTACTAGTTAGTAATTTCAAAGGTGCCTAAGGCTCGCACATAAATATACATTTGATGTGTGCTTTACTTAACATTTGTATTACACCAACATTTTACCAAGAATCCATTAAAATCCGATTAGAACTTAAATCTATCTTTAGGCAATAAAAGGGACTTTTAAAGGAAAGCTATTTTTAAAGAAAATATACTTTAAAAGAAATAATACTTATTTAAGAAAAGTTATTTTATATGAAAAGTTACTTTTTAAGAAAAGGTTCTTCTTTTAGAAAAAGTTCTTAAAAAAAAGTTAAAAATTTAACAAGTAAGAAAATTATAGTCGGTCTAGACCGACTATACGATACCCTATACCATGCGTTTAGATACCCTATCTCTCAGCCCAACTAACTGGATATAGAAAATAAGCATAAACCAAATTTGTGTGGCATTTTTATAAATTTTTTCGGCTGCAGATATGAAAAAGTCATATCGGATGCTATATCTATATGGGGACTAGGCCCAAAAATGGACTGATCCTGACCGTGTTTGGTAAAGTCTCTTGTATTTTGCAAAAATATATACAAACAAAATTTGAGAAGAATCAGTGCAATATTTTTGTTTTTTTGATAGATTTAAGTGAAGATCGGGAAGCAGCTCTATATGGGGCCTATGACTAAGAGTTGTCCAATAGGGATCATTTTTAGACTACTGATTAATGGATGTAATATATACATACAAACCCAATTTGACTAAGATTTGTATGATAATTTGGATCTTATGGCAATTTAAGTCGATTTCATAGGGGTCATTTGTATGGGGGCTAGGTCTGAACATGGACCGATTCTCACCAATTTCAATAGCTTTCATCCCATGGCCGACAAAAGATCAAATACCAAATTTCATCAAAATATATTCATATTTGCGACCTGTAGTTTGATTACAAGCTTTACATGGACACACAGACGGACGGACGGACGGATATCGTTAAATCGAATCAGATAGTGATTCTGATTCGATCGGTATAATTAAAGATGGGTGTAGGTCAAATATTTTTGGTTGTTACAAACAGCAGCACAAAGTCATTATACCCAAACCACATAGTGGTATAGGGTATAAAAAAGGTACTTCTTTAAGAAAATATACTCTTGTAATAAAAGATACTTTTTAAGAAAATGTACTTTTATATGAAAACTAGCTGAACCCGGTGTACTTCGCTACCCCTCATCGTTATAAAATAAAACAAAATAAAAAAAAAAAAAATATTTATACATTAACAAAATATTAATTATTTAATTTTGAATTAATTATTGCAATGTTTTAGAATGTACAATATTTTTAGTTTGCCCATCTGGAGCATAAACATATAAGTCGGTGGGTTTCCCTACACGTGAGCATGCAACATAAAGCTGTCCATACGAGAAACATGGATTTGGGATCATTGGAATGCGTGGCAAAAGTACATCTGTTCCTTTATATTTTCCTGTTATAATGGTCGCTTCTATTAAATTATTTAGCATTTATTTACTGCAAGTTGAGTGCCATTGCAAAGCCGTGGTGGATCGATATTGCGTAGTAAAATAATGGGCACTCCAATTTTGAGTTGTAGCACATGTGGTGGAAAGCCTGGTACATCAATAATCGAATATAAAAAATTGGGTGTAGTGAGTGAAAGTTTCAAACTGCGAAAGTTTAAGGAAAAATGGTGTACAGGTCTGGTTTCCTACAAATCGGAAACAAAGGGACGTGGCCCGCCGACTTTCGCATGGAATGTATACCTATTTAAGAAAACACCTTATTAAGCAAATCAATCCATGCCAAATATTGAGTTATATGGGCGGGGCCTCGCCCCTTTGTCCACTAATAACTTTATATAGTCAAGGGCTTAATAGAAGTTATTATGGATTTTAATTTTTCTAAAAAGGGCGTGGTCCCGCCCGGTTTTTTTGTAGTACTATTTCTATTAATTTCAATACCATATATACCAAATATCATCGCCGTAGGTTAAAAAATGGCCGAGATATGACAATTTTAAATTTTGGGTTATATGGGCGGAACCACGACCCTTTGCCCACTAACAACTTTATATAGTTAAGGACTTAGTATTTTGCAAAAATATCCTTTTGTGAAAATTTCATGACGATCCTTCCAGTAGTTTATAAGATATTACGATTTTTTATTCTAAAAAGGGGCGTGGTCCCGCCCACTTTTCTTCTGGTGTGTATTTCTATTCATGCCAATACCATATGTACCAAATATGACCGCTGTAGGTCAAAAAATTCCCGAGATATGACGATTTAAAGTTTTGGGTTATATGGGCGTGGCACCGCCCTTTTGTCTAATCAAAAATTCATATAGCCTATTATTCCTTCCGGAGTCACAGTAACACGCTATGAAAATTTCAGGAAGATCGGTTCAGTGGTTTGGCCTCCTATAAAGCACAAACAAACACATTAATTTTTATATATAGTACATATATAACGGGTGATTTTTTTGAGGTTAGGATTTTCATGCATTAGTATTTGACAGATCACGTGGGATTTCAGACATGGTGTCAAAGAGAAAGATGCTCAGTATGCTTTGACATTTCATCATGAATAGACTTACTAACGAGCAACGCTTGCAAATCATTGAATTTTATTACCAAAATCAGTGTTCGGTTCGAAATGTGTTTCGCGCTTTACGTCCGATTTATGGTCTACATAATCGACCAAGTGAGCAAACAATTAATGCGATTGTGACCAAGTTTCGCACTCAGTTTACTTTATTGGACATTAAACCAACCACACGAATGCGTACAGTGCGTACAGAAGAGAATATTGCGTCTGTTTCTGAGAGTGTTACTGAAGACCGTGAAATGTCGATTCGTCGCCGTTCGCAGCAATTGGGTTTGTGTTATTCGACCACATGGAAGATTTTACGCAAAGATCTTGGTGTAAAACCGTATAAAATACAGCTCGTGCAAGAACTGAAGCCGAACGATCTGCCACAACGTCTAATTTTCAGTGAATGGGCCCTAGAAAAGTTGGCAGAAAATCCGCTTTTTTATCGACAAATTTTGTTCAGCGATGAGGCTCATTTCTGGTTGAATGGCTTCGTAAATAAGCAAAATTGCCGTATTTGGAGTGAAGAGCAACCAGAAGCCGTTCAAGAACTGCCCATGCATCCCGAAAAATGCACTGTTTGGTGTGGTTTGTACGCTGGTGGAATCATTGGACCGTATTTTTTCAAAGATGCTGTTGGACGCAACGTTACGGTGAATGGCGATCGCTATCGTTCGATGCTAACAAACTTTTTGTTGCCAAAAATGGAAGAACTGAACTTGGTTGACATGTGGTTTCAACAAGATGGCGCTACATGCCACACAGCTCGCGATTCTATGGCCATTTTGAGGGAAAACTTCGGAGAACAATTCATCTCAAGAAATGGACCGGTAAGTTGGCCACCAAGATCATGAGATTTGACGCCTTTAGACTATTTTTTGTGGGGCTACGTCAAGTCTAAAGTCTACAGAAATAAGCCAGCAACTATTCCAGCTTTGGAAGACAACATTTCCGAAGAAATTCGGGCTATTCCGGCCGAAATGCTCGAAAAAGTTGCCCAAAATTGGACTTTCCGAATGGACCACCTAAGACGCAGCCGCGGTCAACATTTAAATGAAATTATCTTCAAAAAGTAAATGTCATGGACCAATCTAACGTTTCAAATAAAGAACCGATGAGATTTTGCAAATTTTATGCGTTTTTTTTTAAAAAAAAGTTATCAAGCTCTTAAAAAATCACCCGTTAGATTGAAAGCAGATTAATTATAATTTAAGGTAAAATGGGGCGAAAAAGGGGGATTTGATAATAAAAAAATGTATGGCTACCTTACCTGTAGATAAAAAGTGTATAAAACTTTACGTAAATACATATTACAAAAAAAGTATTTTGTATAGCAAACATTGTTAGTGGTATAAGTAAGTATCTGAATTAAAAAAAAGGGGGGCGGTGAAGTGGGCGTGGTTCATAGTTATATGCTGACGTTAACAGTATTAAGAGCAATATACTACCAAATAAAAAAAATCAGTTGGAAGGAACAAATTTTTACAGAGAACAAAAAGTTTAAAACTTTCAAACAAAATTTGGCGTGAAAGGGGCGTGAAAGGGGGCGTGGCGTAAGAAATGTTTATTTCTACCTCGCCTGGAGTATAATGTGTATACAATATGAAGTAAATCTGTTATAAACTATATGGGAGCAATTACATAATTTTAAAAAAGTGGGCCTAAAAGTGGGCGTGGTAGAAATAAAAGTACCCTATTAATTATGCCAGAGTCCCAGTTAAATGCTGTGAAAATCTCAGGAAGATCGGTCCTGAGGTTTGGTCTCCTATAAGGTACAAACAAAGAAATAAACAAACACACATTCAATTTTATATATATAGATAAGGAAAGTACACTTTTAGAAGTGGTATTTTTTAAGAATAGATACTTTTTTAAGAAAAGACACTTTTTCAAGAAATGGCTCTTATTTAAGAAAAGGTACTTTTTCAATAATAATTACTTTTTTAAGAACAAGAACTTTTATATAAAAAACGTACTTTCTTAATCAATGTTACTTTTTTGAGAAAAGTTACTTTTTTAATAAAAGGTACTTTCAACTAAATGATGCTCTTAAAGAAAAGGTACTTTTAAAGAAATTAAATTTTTTTATACCTTACGTTTATACTTCTTTAGAAAAGGTACTTAAAAAAAATTTAAATTTTAAGGAAAGGTACCTTTTTAATAAAATATACCTTTTTAAGAAAAGATACTTTTCAAGAAAAAAGGTACTTTTATATAAAAAGGTACTTTTTAGGAAAGGTACTTTATTAATAAAAGGTACTTTTATATGAAAAGCCACTTTTATGTGAAAAGCTATTTTTTAATGAAATTAACTTTTTTTAGAAAAAGTGTTTTTTTTTAACGTAAAATTTTAAGAAAAGGTACTATTTAAGAAATCTTTATTTTTTAAGGAAAGGTACTTTTTCAAGAAAAGGTACCTTCTTATGGAAAGTTATTTTTTAAGAAATTTTACTTTTTCAAGAAAAGGTACTTTTTAATGGAAGTAACTTTTATAAAAAAAGGTACTTATACTTTTTAAGAAAAGGCATTTTTTGTTGTACTTTTTCAATAAAGGTTCCTTTTATAACAAAAGGTACTTATAAAGAAAACTTACGCTTAAGGAAAATGTACTTTTAAAGAAATGAAATTTTTTTAAGGAATTGTATTTTTATAAGAAAATGTACTTTTTTAAGAAAATGCACTTTTTGAGAAAATGTATTTTTTTAAGAGAAGGTATTTTTTATAATTTTGTAAGTAAAGGTACTATAAAAAGATACTTTTTGAGTTAAAGGTACTTTTTTTGAAAAAATATGCTTTTTGAGGAAAAGGTACTATTTTAAGAAGAGGTACTTAAAAAAAAAATATTTTTAAGAAAAGGTATTTTTTTAAGAAATAGTACTTTTCAAGAAAACCTACTTTTTAAGAAAACGTACTTTTGAAGAAACGATACTTTTTAAGAAAAGGCACTTATTTAGTAAAAAAAAAATACTTTTTTATGGATAGGTACGTTTTCAAGAAAATGTACTTTTGAAAGAAAATATACGTACTTTTTAGAAAAAGTACTTTTTAAGAAAAGGAAACTTTTTAAGAAAATGTTCATTAATAAGAATAAATGCTTTTTAAGAAAAGGTACTGTCTGAAGAAAATTAACATTCTGAAGGAAAATATTTTTTCATGAAAATATATTTTTGAAGAAATGGACCTTTCTAAAGAAAATTTACTTTTTTAAGAAATGGTACTTTTTAAGAAAAGGATTTTTTTAGGAAAAGATAATTTTTAAGAAAATATTTTTTCAGAAAAGTTAGAGTTTGAAGAAAAGTTGTTATGTTTTATAAGAAAGTACTTTTTAAAAAATGGTTTGTTTCTTTCTCAGGTAAGAATCTTCATGCAAAATTTCATGTTCCCAAATTTATTTAAAAAGATAAATTACTCTTTATACCCTATACCACTATGTGGTTTGGGTATAATGACTTTGTGCTGCTGTTTGTAACAACCATAAATATTTGACCTAGACCCATCTTTAATTATACCGATCGAATCAGAATCACTTTCTGAGTTGATTTAACAATGTCCGTCCGACCGTCCGTCCGTCCGTCCGTCCGTCCGTCTGTGTGTCCATGTAAAGCTTGTAATCAAACTGCAGGTCGCAAATATGAATATATTTTGATGAAATTTAGTATATAAGCTTTTAGCGGCCATGGGATGAACGCTATTGAAATTGGTGAGAATCGGTCCATGTTCAGACCTAGCCCCCATACAGATTACCCATATGAAATCGACATAAATTGCCATAAGATCCAAATTGTCATATAGATCTTACTCAAATTGGGTTTGTATGCGTTCATTACATCCACTAATGAGTAGTCCAAAAATGATTCCTTTGACCCCATATAGCGCTGCTTCCCGATCTTCACTTAAATCTATTAAAAAACAAAAATATTGCACTGATTCTTCTCAAATTTTGTTTGTACATATTTTTGCAAAATACAAGAGACTTTACCAAACATGATCAGGATCGGTCCATTTTTGGACCTAGCCCCTTTATAGATATAGCATCCGATATGAACTTTTTCATATCTGCAGCCAAAAAAATTAATAAAAATCCCACTCAAATTTGGTTTTTGCTTATTGGGCCTAAGAGATAGGGTTTCTAAACGCATGGTATAGGGTATCGTATAGTCGGTCTAGACCGACTATAATTTTCTTACTTGTTTTGCTTTGCCGTTTTTATCCCTTAAGCTACAATGTGTTCCTCTTGGCCAATGTTTGTTTCTAAGATGGAATCTTCATACAAAATTTAACAATTATAAATTCACTTTTTTATTTGAATTTCTAAACATCTTTATTTAGTGCATCTTTTCGCTGACGGGGTAATCAACATTCCATATGTCAAGGACGTAGCTCTAAATAAGTTTTAATCATACAGAGTTTCAGAGACAGTTATTGGGTCAGTAATGAGTTAAAATATATATTAAGAATATGATTCAAAAGCTAGTTAGGTGTTAGGAAATATCGCCAAAAGGAAAATCGCCAAAAAAAAAAAAAAAAAAATGAAAAATCGCCCAAGTGAAATATTACCAAAAAAAAAAAAAAAAAATGAAAAATCACCCAAAAATAAAAATACGAAATTTCGCCAAAAAAAAAAAAAAAGAAAAAACAACCCAGAAAAGAAACGAAAAATCACCCAAATATGAAAAACGATGAAAACATTCATTGCTTCTTCAGCAGCTGCGCGACAGTATCGACAGAAGTGCTGGTTTAGGCCTTCAGCCAAACTTTTTGCTTGCAATTTAAGTAAGCACTCATTGGATTATTTCAAATGACGGCAAGGCAGCAATACTGTATTGGGGGATTGCTCCAGGTATATTATGCATTTCGCAGTACTTGAAATTCAGTTGTTTTCTTCTGGTGGCTCGTTTTCAACATCTGTTTCCTCTGATTCACTTTCAAATATATCGTTGTAAGGCTCCCAATCGGAGCATATGTTATTTTTGGTAAATACCATTCGAGTAAGGAAAGAAGGGATAGTTATAGTTTCTGCTTCCAAAGCTTCTGTAGCCTCTTATATTAAACGTGTTTGCTCCGCATATGGTCGCCTTATTCTTATTCCTCCAAGTATGCCACCACTTTCGACTAAAAGCTTCATAGCCCTGCTTTTCGAAAATTCTTCATCCCGAAGAACTCCCACAAATTTGAAGAAATGTCGTATTAGACGACCCAAATGCCATTGTATGCTTCGATAGCAGATGTTGAACGTGTTCTTAATTTGAAGACAGAAAAATTTTTTAATGGATTTTGGCGAAAGGAGAGGCAACGACAAAAAATTATAGTACACTTGAGAACACTTTTTGTTTGCTCTAATGTACTCTGCGAGATTTCTGATTCTTTGTGAGATGTCGCGCCTAATTGCTTGGTAGAAATGAAACCAGCAGCCGTAGTGTTTTGCGTTAGGAAATTTTTTTAAAAGAACTTTGCAATGCAGTTTTAAGGTCGGTCATGAAACTGTATGCCTCTAAATTAAATATATTAATATTTATGTAATTGAATAGATGGTCGTAACACTTTTTGTTTTTTGATGTGTAAACATCTATACGCGCAGGGGGGTAAATTTCTATTTCACAATACAATCACAAAAACAGCGTAACTCATATCGGTGTGAACTGAAGCAGATAACGCTGTGTGACTTATGAATGGATTGGTGAAAAAATTATGATATAACATTGTTTTTTTAATGCCACTTTTTTAAAAGCGTCATCTATGTATCACTTATATACGTTTATATTGGGATATTTTTAACGTTTTACAGCAAAGGGTTGTTGAATTAGCTGAAACAGTTTTTGCTATAAGTGATAAATAGATGACGCTTTCTGTTTGATTTTAAAAAATGACATAAAAAAATTTTTAATTACTAGATGTTTACACATCTTCCCTGTGATCGGACTCACATGATTTTTTTTTTATCCATTAAAACAAATATGAAGGAAAATATCTGTTGGGAAAAAAACAATTAGCGTTTTTAAAGTTATTTGTAAGATATATTGATTCATTTTGTTTCTGTTGCGGAGAATGAAATAGCGCGATTTTTTTTTTAAAATTTTTAATATTTAGTTTTCGTTTTTAAATTTCTTTCTACGCTTTTTCCCCGAAAAATTTTTAATTTTGTCCAAAAATCGCGCGATTTTTTTAAAAAATTTTTAATTTTTGTTTGTTTCTGTACATATATTTTATGTCCAAAGTATTTACAACCAAACAAAACTAATCCTTCTCATTTATGGATAAAGACGTACTTACCTTTTCATCAAAGTAATCAACATGAATTACCAACAGTTGTTTGAAAACTCCAAATGGAAAAGTTTTGGCCCATTTTTTATATGTTATTTTTTGGGTGTTTCTTCATATGAAGTTTAATCCAATATTGTATGGAATTTTTTTGGGCGATTTTTAATTTTTTTTTTTTTGGAGATTTTTCTTTGAGCGATATTTCCTGCCGCCGCACAGTGGACCATATTTTGAGAAGGCGGCCAAAAATCATTTTTTTTTTGTTACCGATTTTAAAGTTATGTTATTTATTTGAAAGTAAATACTAGTAAACCTCGGGAGCCAAAAAATTGCGACTCTATCTCAACTATATCACAGCGAACAGGGTCTTCGAAAATGGCCTTTCTCAGTATTTTGCTAAAATTAAAAATTTCTTTGTAAATTTTTATTTTTGAATGACTGTAACTTTTTTGTCTTAAAAGATTTTGAAGTGAACTAAATTTTGTATAATTTTGTGGCTTCCATACTAATAATCTTAAAAATATAAAATCACTGAGTCAGTCCAAAATTAAAAAAAAAAATTTTTTTAAAAAAGGTCCAAATTTTCCGAAAATCTCCTACTTAATAGAGCATAACTCCTGCCAGTCAAAAGCAGTCAGAAAAAATTTTGCACCCTTCTCTAGTTCGAACGCTCCCCTATAATCCTATATCCCATTATATACCCGCCAGTTGCCGCCCGTGTGCACCAGAACAATTTTTCTGACCCAAGGTTAGATATTCTCTGCAAAATTTATGAATACAAAAGTTGTCCACTATGTGGTTAGGATATATTAAGTTTGAGGTGATGTTTGTTGCTGCCAAAAATGTTGGACCTTTATCCTTTATCTTTTATTATACTGATCGACTCAAAAACACTTTCTGAGTCGATTAAACGATGTCCGTCCGTAAGTCTGAGTGTTATGAATACAAAAGTTGGTCGTACCGGTGCACCGCGGTGTATTTTTTTGCGCGTCGGTAGAGTTGTCAGGAGTTGTTATATACTTAAAAAAACGGGCTGAGATATAATGCGCTTAATTGTTACAGGTACATTTACATAGGTATCTTTCAAAAACATTAATAGTCTGAATTAGAGTTATGTAGTTTAAATACCTCACAAAATGGGAAACAAGCAGGTAAATGGTAAAAAAAAACTATTGCGACATATCCCTTTAAGATATAAGCAGGTATGCTTCACCTTTTAAAAGGGGTTAGGGTGTGGATTTTTAATGCTTCTAAAAGTGGTAATAAGAGATAAAAATTTGTAAATGGTAAAAAAAAAACTATTGCTACATAGCCCTTTAAAAGGGGTAAGGGTGTGGATTTTTAATGCTTCTAAAAGTGGTAATAAAAGATAAAAATTTGTAAATGGTAAAAAAAAAACTATTGCTACATAGCCCTTTAAGATATGAGCAGGTATGCTTCACCTTTTAAAAGGCGTAAGGGTGTGGATTTTTAATGCTTCTAAAAGTGGTAATAAAAGATAAAAATTTGTAAATGGTAAAAAAAAACTATTGCGACATAGCCCTTTAAGATATGAGCAGGTGTGCTTCACCTTTTAAAAGGGGTTAGGGTGTGGGTTTTTATGCTTCTAAAAGTGGTAATAAAAGATAAAAATTTGTAAATGGTAAAAAAAAAACTATTGCCACATAGCCCTTTAAGATATGAGCAGGTATGCTTCACCTTTTAAAAGGGGTAAGGGTGTGAATTTTTAATGCTTCTAAAAGTGGTAATAAAAGATAGAAATTTGTAAATGGTAAAAAAAAAACTATTGCGACATAGCCCTTTAAGATATAAGCAGGAATGCTTCACCTTTTAAAAGGGGTTAGGGTGTGGGTTTTTTATGATTCTAAAAGTGGTAATAAAAGATAAAAATTTGTAAATGGTAAAAAAAAAACTATTGCGACATAGCCCTTTAAGATATGAGCAGGTGTGCTTCACCTTTTAAAAGGGGTAAGGGTGTGGATTTTTAATGCTTCTAAAAGTGGTAATAAAAGATAAAAATTTGTAAATGGTAAAAAAAACTATTGCGACATAGCCCTTTAAGATATGAGCAGGTGTGCTTCACCTTTTAAAAGGGGTTAGGGTGTGGGTTTTTATGCTTCTAAAAGTGGTAATAAAAGATAAAAATTTGTAAATGGTAAAAAAAAAACTATTGCCACATAGCCCTTTAAGATATGAGCAGGTATGCTTCACCTTTTAAAAGGGGTAAGGGTGTGAATTTTTAATGCTTCTAAAAGTGGTAATAAAAGATAGAAATTTGTAAATGGTAAAAAAAAAACTATTGCGACATAGCCCTTTAAGATATAAGCAGGAATGCTTCACCTTTTAAAAGGGGTTAGGGTGTGGGTTTTTTATGATTCTAAAAGTGGTAATAAAAGATAAAAATTTGTAAATGGTAAAAAAAAAACTATTGCGACATAGCCCTTTAAGATATGAGCAGGTGTGCTTCACCTTTTAAAAGGGGTAAGGGTGTGGATTTTTAATGCTTCTAAAAGTGGTAATAAAAGATAAAAATTTGTAAATGGTAAAAAAAACTATTGCGACATAGCCCTTTAAGATATAAGCAGGTATGCTTCACCTTTTAAAAGGGGTTAGGGTGTGGATTTTTTATGCTTCTAAAAGTGGTAATAAAAGATAAAAATTTTTATTTTACATAATTGCAAGAAAGAGTATTTATAATAATGTTTCCACAATTATTATTCATTTTAATTTGTGGAATGGCTAAGTACTTTTACAGAGATCTGGCAGATATTTATTTTCAACGAAATGATGTAGACGATGTAATTTTGCACATAGTGAGCAACGACTTCTTTAACAATTGTAACCTAGAAGACATTGAAATGCACAAAGAAAAATTACTAATTTTGCATCGAATTTGAAAAGACGGTACATTGAATGCTCTCATAGCAAGGCAAAGATGTACAAACGTTGCCAAGACTGGTTAATAAAGGAACTTATTTTTGAGAGTGCATCTACAACTGCCAACGAAAGTGGAAAAAAGGGTCGACCAGCAAAACCAATTGACGGATGTAGTGAAAGATCTCGAAGGCGCAAGCTGGAGAATATCAATGAAGAAATTTCTCAAAGAATTATTAAGGATTCATTTTTGCACCCCAAATTCAACCAACCCAAAATAAAAAAATAAAATTGAAATAATTGAAAAAATAGTAGAAGCAAGCCCAAGGCGCACAAAGAGGATTTTGAAAAGCATTCCTACACCAATTGAAGATAAGAAATTTATGCCGGAAGAAGCGTTCGCCCTATTTTTGGATTTGAAATTGACCAAAAATCAATATAAGGAATTGCGGAAGCGAACCAATGAAAAGAATTGTGGGATTTTTCCAGAGTATCGAGATTTAGTTTCTGCCAAAAAGAATGCTTACCTTCACAATCTGCTGTTAGTGTCACTTCAACATCGGCAGAAATAAAATTGCAAGATCTCCTTGAACATACTGCAGAACGATTGCTAAATACGCTTGATACTGATCATTTAAAAAAAATTGGTAATGGCAGTATTACTTTAATTTCTAAATGGGGATGTGATGGATCCTCTGGTCAGAAACAATACAAGCAATTTAATACCGAAAATTCATCAGATGCTAATTTATTTATGGTATCTTTCGTTCTATTGTGCCTAACAAAAAGGTATAGCGTCTTAGAGCCGTCAACTAGTAGAGCAACAGAAATTGATATATGGAAAAATGAAATTCCTTCTTCAACAAAGTATTGCAGACCAATAAAATATGCATTCAAAAAGGAAACCAAAGATGTCATAACTGAAGAAGTTCAAAAAATAAAAGATCAAATTAAGGAACTTCAACCAGTAATATTTAAATTTGATGACCAAGACATTGAAGTGTATTCTAAAATGTGTCTCACAATGATTGATGGAAAAGTTGCACAAGCTTTAACTGGAAGAAAGTCAACGTCAAGCTGCATTATATGCCAAAAGACATCAAGTCAATTAAGCCAACCCCCACCAGAAGACGATAGTTCTAAGGAAGCCTACGAATTTGGAATGTCCCCTCTTCATTCTAGAATACGTTTCATGGAGCATATTCTTAAATTGGGTTATAATTTGGAATTTGGTCCGTTAGGCGAAACAGTGAGAAAAAACAAAGAAAATGAAGAAAAAAGAAAGCGAAAAAAAAAACAAATTCTACAAAAAAATCTACAGCTAGGCCTCGACCAACCAAAACAAGGGGGAGGAAACACAAATGATGGAAATACTGCAAGGAGATTTTTTCCGATCCGGAAACTGCAGCATCTATCACAGGTGTAGATCATGAATTAATAAGACGATTCAAAATCATATTACAAGTTCTAGCATGCAGCAGAAAGATAAATGCAAAAAAATTTGGAGAGTACGCCAATAAAACAGCTATACTTTATAATGAAAAATACTCTTGGAGATATATGCCATCCATAGTTCATAAAATTGTGTACCATGGGGAACAAGGGAACAAATAATTCAAAACAATATGCTACCAATATGAGATCTATCTGAAGAAGCGCAAGAAAAAAGGAACAAGGACTACAGATTCTTTCGCGAGCACAACACAAGGAAAATGTCCAGATGTTGTACTAATGAAGACCTTGTCACTATTTTGTTGTGCACTTCAGATCCATATATGTCCAACATTCGTCAAAAATGGAAAACTACCTCTATTGAATTAGACGAAGAAGCTAAACAACTTCTAGAAGATGAAAATCAAGGCTATTTAGAAGAAATTTTTAATGAAATTGGTTGATTTAAAGTACTTTTTCATTACACTAACAATAAGTTACACTTTTTTATATAGTTAAAAAATTTTCTTGATTTAAAAATTTATATATTTTGTAAATTTACAATAAAAATTGTTATAATTCATAAATTTACAATAAAAATTGATATAGAAATATTTAAAAAGACAATAAAAAAAATTTAACTACAGCCAATATAAGGTAACTTTTACGTTCGCTGCTTAATAAATTATATTTTACCTCGGGATCTTTCAAAAAAAAAAAAAAAAAACAACTTTTGGCCCTTGTGCACATTAGGACTTAAAAGTTTACGGGGGTCAAAGTTTGGCATATTCTGAAAAAATTAACTTAAAAAATTGTTACAAAGTATTAGTTGTAAAATTAACTGTAAAAATAAGACATTATAACTATTAAAAAAAAAACCTTTTTTTTACCTTTTAACACTTCACTTTTGTACTAAAATTCAACTACAAATGAAAATGTATTTTAAACCCTCCGTAACTTTTTTTATTTAAGGTCGAGAATTACGTTTTGTAGCAAAACTTAAAGGCTAAAGTCTCAACTACCAAACAAAAAAATCGCATATCAAAATTCCAATCCAATCAAAAGTTATAGATTTTTGACCGCCTTCTCGTCAAATGGTCCACTGTGCGCCGCTAGTTAGCTATACATAGCTTTGTTTACAATGAAACTATTTTATAGAGTTCATTAACTGCAGCAATATTAGATTTATATAAATAAATAAAATATTTATATTATTATATGTATTTATAAATAAATATGTTAATCGCACCTGTACCGCTAAAGTGAGTCAACTCAAAATTTACAAATTTTCAGTAGAGGCAAAAACGTTTTTTTTTTAATGTTTACTATAAAATTAAAAACAGTTGTTTCATTGCAATGAATTGCGAATACTAAGTATACAACAGTAGTTGGTTTTGCGATGTTTTCAGTGATCATCAAAAATAACAAGTTTTTTGGGTGCAACTCAAAATATGTCTATTTAGTGGATTCTAAAGAAGAACACAAAGAGGGTTACAACTGTATTTTTTCTACGAAAGACTAGAAAAATCGACGTAAGATTTGTACAGTAAATAGATATGACCACTGTATATCGTTTTCTTGCAAAGAGTGAAAATTGAAAAATTTTGAGTTGACTCACTTTAGAGGTACAAGTGCGAAATGGTGCGTATAACTGTTATTAATTATTAGGATCCCAAAAGAAAATCAAACATAATATTGTTCGATTGTGAACAATTTTGTACAAATAAAATGGGTTTTAGTAGAACAGAACTTAAGCTATTTAAATATTTATTTTATAATTTATTACAACTTTCCAAATTTGTTTAAATAAACTTTAAACATAAAAAGTTAAATATCAAAATATTTTTACGGTTCTCTGCAATTTATGATATTTCAATTGATATTTTTATCTATTTGGTAATTTGTTTCGTTTCGTTTCGTTTTTTTTTTAATATCTATAAAAGCAAAGCATTTAAAAATTTTTTTCCAAATACATTTCCTGTATGGACAAAGTCAACAAACCCATTTAAAATTTTATGGTGTATAAACATTGACGCTTCCGTTTCATTGAATTTTAAATAAATGACATTTAAAAGCCATACTCTTAAATTATAAACAGACATATTTAAGCACACTCATATAAATGGACACACACATACACAAATTTGCTATATACTCGTACATATTTTAACATTTATTTAATCTATAGAGTTTTTAACACATTACTAAAACAATTATCAAAAAGTTGTCAAATGAAAAAAAAAGGAAACAGGGCGAAAAAAATCTACAATAACACTTACCAACATAAGAGTAAACAAGTTAAAAAAAAAAAAAATAGTGTTGAAAAATTAATATATAAAAAAAAACTAAAGAGTTTTTTATAAATGAAAATATAAGTCGTAAAAGTTTACGAGCTGCTAAATCATATTTACTGTAATTTATTATTTATTTTTTGCAAATAACAACCATAAGATCTCCCATTAAAAATATATAGCTACCATACATAAGGGCAAAATTGTATATACAAAAATTAAGCCATAATTGAAATGTAAAAAAAATATTCAAGTGCAGTGAAAAGTTATTATTTTTTAATGCAAACGCAAGTTTAAGGTTTTTGCTTATAATATTTATTTATGTTAGTGTGAGCAATTAAAAAATAAAAAAAAATAATAAATTAAAAATAAAGAACTTATTTTTTTATCACTTATATTTTGGTGTTAATTATAATACTCATACGTCACGTCGCAATTGTAGATTTTCTAAATTCTATAACATACTAAACACGGTGCGCCTTAACTAAAATTAAATAAAAAGTTCCGTTCCTACACCTAGAAAATTAGTAGAGATTCTGAATTTACAATGTTCATAGATGAGAAAAATCAAAAAACTAAAATAATCTGTGCAGAGATTTTTAAATAAATCCACTTTGAACATTTTTGCTCATCGCAATCAGAAACCGATAGAGAAGAACATCGAAAAAAAACTACTCGAAACTATCGCAAATAGTTAAAAAAATGTGAGCGAGTAAAATATCGAAAAAATCTGACAAAGTTCAAGTTCAAGTTTTGAAAAATTTAAAACTGTTGTTAAAACACCTTGTGTCGCAGAGCGAATTATCTATCAACTGTTTGGTATCTAAAAACTGTTAAAACGTGTCTTAGAATTGTTCAGTGAATGAAGTCGTCTAAGGCTTTGACTCACGATCAAAATCGGGGAAAAGTATGTTTCCTGTGTTTTCAAAAACAAAAACAAATGTATATTATAGAGAATCAGTTAAAAATTGACATAAAAATCACGTTGACAACTATGATGACGAGCGCAGATTGCCGGCTGAAAAAAAGAAATTAGCATCTCCAGATTTGTATATTTTTAAGCCTGTGCAGGCTACGCGATCAAGATGCGAATGCAAAATTTGTGAAATTTCACGCGAAATAACCGCTAAAATTTGTGGCAAAGTTGCAAAAGGAGTTCCAGGTAAGTTTTCAAAGTAAAAAATATATTTTTTTTTGTTAGTTTGTTCTTAAATTTCAGATTTTATTGTTTTTATTTATTATTTTAGGCAAGTCTAAACAACTGTCTGCGACGAAACGGTGCAACGTGTGCTTCAGTGAGATTAGAAAAGGCAAACTACATAAATGTGGTTTGAAATCTCGAGTAATAAATCTATCTAATCATATATCAGATGGATCTTTAAAAGCGAATGATCAAATCATGTCACGTGTGATTAAAGAAAAAGTAAAAGAAGATTCTAAGGGTGATCAAGAGCCTTCAGTTTTGCGGTTGTCACAAATCCATGGCAAGCCACTTCAAATCGCAGTAGGAAATAATAAAAAAAAACCCTTCCCACAACAAACTCATCTACATTATCTGTGGATGGTATGTTGAAAATTAAAAGCGAACTTTAAAAATGGCAGGTTCCATTCGTGTGTGTACAAGAAGTAGAAAAGCAATTGAACCAGGATTAAAATTAAAACTTAATAACACAGCTCATTCTGTCGACGATTATTTTGATTTTAAGGAATTTCCTCTTGTTTGTGTAAATGGCGATGATGTCTCGGATGCTCCTGCGTTTGGAGTTTACTGCAAAGATGTTCCTGCTTTCGTTCAGTATGTGAAAAATAAACGAGATGGACTGGATGTTCTCTTAAAAATGGGTATTGATGGAAGAGGCGGATTTTTTAAAATATGTCTCTCTGTTCAATCAAATGAGTTGCAGTTTGAGTGCAGCGGTAAGCGTGTTAAGGATGATGAGGGGATAGGTTAGGTTAGGTTAGGTTGAAAGTGGCCGCTAAACCAAAGGAAAAGCACACTTAGACTCTGGGGTCCATTGTGATACCACGGGACGAATAGGTGTTCCCCTCAGTCCCCACCGTAGAACCAGTTTGAGCTCCTGATGAAGCCCCTGATATGTGAAATGTCCACATTTGAGAGATCAGAGAGATCGTGAAGAAACGGCGATCCCAATGTTCGAAGTCTCGTTCTGGAGAGCGCCGGGCAATAGCAAAGGAAGGATTCTATGCTCGCCACCTCCTCCACATCCATGCAGCTACGACAGAAGTCATTTGACGAGACCCTGAGGCATTCAGCGTGTCTCCCTATGAGGCAGTGCCCAGTGATAACAGCAACTATTGTTGAAATCTCCCCACGGGGGAGTGATAGTAGCGCGCTAGTGCGCTTATGATTTAGAGCCGACCAGATCTGTCTCGTGATCCTGCACGTTGATCCATTAGCGCATCTGTTGTCGGTTATGCCGGGGGTGTGGTGCCGAAGTTCCAGCTTGCAAGATTCCAGGGGTATACCAACACATTCCAAGTCCGCTGGAACCCGTAAGGTAGTGCCCTGTATTGCCAACTCGTCAGCTTTACAGTGTCCCGGTACCCATATGAGTCTGATGTCGAACTGCTTGGCCATCTCATTTAAAGATGTGCGGCAGCTAAGGGTGGTTCTTGTTTTCAGGAACATTGATTCCTAGGATTTTACCGCGGCCTGACTACCAGAGTAGATGTTGACTGTGGTTGTAGACAGAATATTCCGACCCAACCAGTCAGCAACATCCTTTATTGCCAGTACCTCTGCCTGATAAACACTGCAGTGGTCTGGCGACCTGCGAGCCAGATTTAGTCCAAGCTCCTTTGAATAGACTCCGAAACCAACTTGACCACACAATTTCGATCCGTCAGTATGGAAATTTATCGAACGCCTGCTACCTGGAATCTTCCCTGACCAGGATTCCCTGGTCGGTATCAGAGTTTTGTAGTGTCGTTCGAATAAACTCCTCGGAGTAGTGTTATCCACGTTCAATGGTAAGTTCCTGTTATTCAGGATCACTCCATGGCCACAGTTGTGACCACACCATTGTATTGTGCTTCTTAGTCTAATGGCCGATGAGGCCGTCGACTGCTTTCCTAATATGTCCAACGGTATTAGGTGTAAGAGGATGTTCAAGGCATCCGTAGGTGTAGTACGAAGGGCACCAGTGATACACATGGAAGCCATTCTCTGTGCCCTTGTAAGAAGGTTGGTATTAGAGGCCTTCTCTAGAGCAGGCCACCAGACGATGACCCCGTACAGCAGTATTGGGCGAACCACCGCTGTGTAAATCCAGTAAGCAATTTTCGGGCTGAAGCCCCACCGCTTAGCAAAGGCCTTTTTGCAGGAGTATAAAGCTATAGTCGCCTTCTTCGCCCTTTCCTCCAAGTTCAGTCTGAAGTTCAGCTTCCTGTCCAGGAATACGCGCCAAGATACATGGCTCCATCAGAGAAGGCGATATCAGCACCGTAAAGAGAAATAGGGTCGAAGGTAGGTATCTTATACTTCCTCGTGAAAAGAACAAGTTCCGTTTTGGTCGGATTTACCCCCAGACCGCAACTACTTGCCCAGCTAGATAGCATAGTGAGAGCCACCTGTAGAACGTCTCTAAGTGTGGATATAAACTTCCCATTTACGGCTATGGCCACGTCATAAGCATAGGCGACCACGTTGCAGCCTTGTCTTTCCAACGAAAGTAGCATTGAGTTCAGCGCTAAGTTCCATATAAGTGGTGACAGAACGCCTCCTTGCGGCGTTCCCCTGTTCACGAATCGGGATATTCGAGTCGTTCCCAATTTAGACGTTATCCGCCTGTTGGCAAGCAGATTTCCAATCAGCGAGATGATCACGGAGTTCACTCCTAGACTAGATAGTGCCGCTAATATCGAGTCCGGTGTGACATTGTTAAAAGCCCCTTCTATATCCAAAAAGGCTGTCATGGTGTATTCTCCTACCGAGAGCGATTTCTCGATGGTATTCACAAGCTCGTGAAGAGCTGTTTCGGTTGACCTTCCCTTGCTGTAAGCGTGTTGTCGCGCCGACAGCAGTTTAGGATCAATAACTCTTCGTAAGTAAGAATCTATCATACGCTCCATTGTCTTCAATAAGAACGATGATATACTTATTGGTCTGAAGTCTTTTGGGACAGTGTGTGAACTTTTTCCAGCTTTTGGAATGAACACCATTTTCGTCTCCCTCCACTTCAGGGGTATATAAGCTAAGTTGATACAGCGAGTGAAAAGCCTACATAGCCAAGGGGAAATATAGTCCGACACGTGCTGCAATTCAGCTGGAATGATACCGTTAGGTCTTGGAGATTTGTAAGGTTTGAAACTTCTAATCGCCCAGTTCAGTGTTGCTATGTTGACTATCTCCGAAGCAATATCCGTCGGACTAGCGTCTGAGTATCCTGATGCCTGAAGCGACGTATGATGATGA
The DNA here is from genome assembly GCA_963682025.1 of Cordilura impudica. Classification (NCBI taxonomy): domain Eukaryota; kingdom Metazoa; phylum Arthropoda; class Insecta; order Diptera; family Scathophagidae; genus Cordilura; species Cordilura impudica. Next base: position 295,391,287 of record OY821518.1, on the reverse strand, counting down.
GGGGATAGCAGCAAGGAAATTTAAAGATTATGGAGTTAATTGACTATTTATTCTAGCAGCCGTTCCAAGTGCACAAGAAAATTATAAGAATGTAGATCAATTCATTTCAACGTTGAATATAAGTCCTTTCCATGGCATAATTGCGACCGATTTGAAGCTAGCGAATATCTTGGCAGGTATTATGTCGCACAGTAGTGCATACCCGTGTACTTATTGTTACGCCAAGAAAAATGATCTAAGCAGCTGTGGCGAATTAAGATCACCCGAAAATGTTTCATCGTATTATACAAAATGGCTGACTGAAGGAAAAGGTTCAAAAAGAAAACCGGAAGATTATTTCAACTGCATTCATCCACCGCTAATTACAACTGTTGGTGGCAAAACATTCCTAGACATTATTCCACCGCCAGAATTATACCTAATGCTTGGTGTTGTTAACACTGTTTTCACGCATATGTTGAAAGAGTGTGAAAATGAGTCGCTGTCATGAGCAAAAGCTTATCACGTTCAGCGGGAAATCAGACGAGGATGTTCTGGGTTTAAAGGAAATGCATGCAAAACTCTTTTGGATAAAGTAGACCTTCTGCGCCAGTTTGAAAATCTAGCAATACCAAAGTATGTTAAAGTATTTGACGCCTTCAAAAAAGTAGTTTCTGCATGCTTCGGAAATAATCTTGACCAAAATTACAAAACATATATAGAAGCTTTCAAAAAGAGCTACATGGACTTAGGTGTCAGCGTAACACCAAAGGTTCATGCAGTTTTTTTCACATAGAACAGTTCTGTGAAAAAACGGTGAAAGATTAGAATTTTTTGGGGAGCAGGCGATGGAGTCCGCACATTTTGATTTCTTCCTGGGAAATATATAAGGTTGCTGCGAATCACCCGGATTATCCTAAACACCTTATGAGCGCTGTTTGTAGATATAATGCTTCACATGTTTGAATTGATGTAAATATAATTAAATTGTGTTACGTTTTATATATTATTAATACCAAAAAATTTTGAAATAATAAAAGTTTAATAGAATTACCACTTAAAAATTATTTTTTCCTTTCTGTTCATATAAAACAATGCCATATTTTCCAAAATATCGTACTTCTTGCGCAAAAATGTTCAAAGTGGATTTATTTAAAAATCTCTCCACAGATTATTTTAGTTTTTTGTTTTTTCTCATCTATGAACATTGTAAATTCAGAATCTCTACTAATTTTCTAGGTGTAAGACCTTTTTATTTAATTTTAGTTAAGGTGCACCGTGTAAAGTAACCCTGCACGCGTTTCTTGAGAATACAATGAAATGCGTTTACGTTTTTGTATTAAGAATGAAATCTTTTAGAAAGAATTGAGATTTTCCTGAAAAAGAAGTGCAAAGCACAGCAAAAATTTTAAAATGAGAGCACCAAAAAAGAAAAAAATTATTTTATTATTGTTTGGTGGTAAACGACATTTTTAGTATTTTTAATATTTTCAGAAAATTGAATAAGAACGACGCTTCCCAACACATGCACATTAGAGTGGCCCTACATTATATGGAGAAAAAAGTGTTCAAACTCTCGGTCGAACCCTCTAGAAATATGCGAATAGCAAAAAAAGTGATAAATACAAAGTTTTGGGCCAATCAAAAAACATTTAGAGGTGGCTCAACGCGATTGAAAATTTCAAGTGTGTCTATATGGGGAAAATATGACTTTTTTTCAGATTTTACGAAAATTTCGTTCTATAGTTTAATTTTTCCAACAATTAGTATTAAATTATCTTTCCAAAAAGCTATAAAACTTTAAGATCGAATAGAAACTCGCCACGAAATAAGAAATGCCCCAGACCACTTTTGTGCCAAAAAAAAAAACTAGATCATGAAATTTGATGGCATTTTTTTCAACTTTAAGAAATTAATTGAAGCCAACACTTTGTTTTGGTCTCTATACCTGTAAGTACTATAGCTGTAAGTACTCAGAATTATGTTATTATTTGTTCTTTGTAACTTGGTCGTTGGGTCTTCTCGAATACTCTTGTACGTAGTTTTGTCATCTAACAATTTATACATTTTTGTTTTGTATTCATCTTTGTAAATAACTACTGTCTTATTTCCTTTATCAGCCGAGGTTATCAATATTTTATCCTCATTCTCTTTAATAAAGCGTTTTGTGTTCTCATATATGCTTAAAATGTATTTTTCGATTTTGTTATTCGTCATTTTTCGTTTGTAGTTTGATATTCGGTTCGCGATTTGAGATCTCAATATTTCCTTATCCGTTTCATTTTTAATTGTCTGGACCCATTGTTCCATGTCCGCTATTAATGGAATTGGTAAGAAGCACACAGATCAAATGAAAGACTTAGATCCCTTTTTACACACAAAAAAACAAAATCAGATATATTAAAAATTGACAACGTAGTTTACGAGATAAAATGCGATGGTAATGAAAGGGAGGTGTGTAATAAAGTCTACATAGGAACAACAAAAAGAATGTTAGGAGTAAGAATTGCGGAACATCAAGCAGACATAAAAAAAAAACACAAGGAATCGACAGCATTATCTCAACATGCAAAAGAGAGCGGACATAACGTCGATTTAAAAGGAGTTAAGATTTTAGATAAAGAGAGAAATGAAAACAAGATACACATTGGAAAGTTTAAGAATACAACAAAAAATACACAAAACATTAAACAACAAAGAAGACAAAGATAACACTAAGCTGCAATATTCAATTGCAATTACTTAAATATTAGTTCTGTGATATATTAGTCGTTAAGTTTAAAACTGTGATTTTTTTATATTTATTTTGATTATTTATTTTTATTAATTTATTTAATTTTATTAAAATTGTGTCGTGATGTCCAGTTTTTTTATCTTTAAATTTGTTAAATATTAATAATCTGACAATGTAAGTTTGGATTAATCGTAAGTTAAACTATTGTGACTAATATAACATTATGTTGATATATTGTTTTATTTTTAATATTTTGTCGCCAGAAATTAATAATAAAAAAATTTTTATACACTCCTGATGAAGTTAAAAACCGTCAACGAAACGTAGAGTGAAGATCAAATAAATTTTGTTTTAATTTATTTTATTTAAAACTTATAAGCTGACCACCATAGCCCAAAAGAAGTAACATAAAGCCAATATTTTTTTTTAATGTAAACATTTTTTAAATGTAAACATATTTGGTGTTTGTTTTGGAATTTCAATTTGTGTTTAACGAATAAAATTTATATGTATATTAAAGATGCAATTGATGTCTTCTAAATTTAAAATTATTATTTCCGACGTTTTGATATGATTTTCTGAAATTCAGTTAATATTTGCTAATTTATAATTGGAAATTTTAATTCCAGTTTTTAGAATTGATATTTTCTTAAATTTGAATGGAAAATTTAAAAAGTGCAATTTTGTATTTATGTGAATAATACTGCTTTAGTAATTATAAACAATTTTTAAAAATTAGATGTAATCGCAATCAGAAATTTTGTAGGTAAAGCAGAATAATAATTCTATATAACTATGTAGAACTTTTTTGAAAGCAAAAAACTCTTTGATAACTCGTTAACTCTATTTTGTAGACAACAAAAAGTTAATATGCCAAACTTATGTTCATATTTGTAAAAGAATAATGAAAAAACGTATGAAATAAAAGACCAGCCCGTGTATACTCTTAACATTGCTATGTATAATATCTATTTGAAAATATTGACATTCATGTTAAAATAGAAATAACTATTGCAAAGCTAATTAGAACAAAAATGGTGGCGCCATCTATTGTGGCATAGTCACGCTGAGCAAAATGAAGTGACACTCTGTTAATGCAAAAGAAATGTATTTTCCCCACAACAAAATATTGCAGAAATTTATGTAAATAAAATAATATACCGATTTATTTCTAACATGCAGTTATTATGGATATACATACATATATAGAATATATGTATATTATTTGTGTTATTTAATATGTGTATGTATGTATATGTAAATATTACACACAAAAAATACAACATCAAACGTTATTTTTGAGTTTTTCTCTTTAAATAAATTAATACATAAAATTTTTTTTTGCTAAATTTACATTGTTTTCTTTTTATTAACAACTAGGTAATTTAGCATTATTTGCTTTAGATGCTGGTGAATTTTTACTCCCTTTATATTAACTCGTAGTGTCTGCTTGTCGAAAAAATTTTGGATCGATTTGAACCCCTTTCCCGTGACCCAATAAATCTGAAACTTTGCAGACAGGCTCGTGGCAATGACAGAAATGATCTAGTAATTTTTTTTAGTGATGCCAAAACAATGGAAACTTTTAAAATTTTCTTCCAGAGTTGATAAAAAAAATGTACAAAGGGTTAGTTTTTATTATATTATTACCACAACGACCACAAAAACAACAAGTCCAGCTATGACAACAATACAACATTTAGAATAACAACAAGAACAATATAGAAACATCATATTTTTCATTTTTTTTTTACTTTTTCAGAGATTTCCCTGGACCTGTTCCACCGATTTTAATGATTTTTGAAATAGAAATCTTCCCATAAATTTGGGAAATCATCCTCACTAAAAATGATAACCTTAGCTATCCTATTGAGGGCGTGAGCGTGACAAGAGCAACATAGAAAATTATATTTTTATAAGACTTTTTTTAGTTCTTCATTCAACTCTCGGGCCCTAATCGACCGATTTGGACGATTTAAATAGCAAACTTTTCAGGATGTCAATGAATCATTTTTATCTCGCTGACTCTAGCTGCCCGATGGATGCAGCCATCGTGATTTCCACAGACGGACAGACGGACAGACGGACATCGCTATATCAACTCCGGTTGTTATAAGTATCACAAATATATATATTTTATGGGGTCCAAAATTTTTTTTCTTGTTATTACAAACGGAATGACAAACTTATATATACCCTCTGTACACTGGAGTGGAGGGCATAAAAATGAACAATTATTTTGGTAGGTCAACAATCAGCTGTTTCAGTCTTGTAAATGTTTAGTCTTGTAGATATACCATAGCTTTTACCCTTGTACTTTAAACACAGCGTAGTAAATTTCAATTTCATACATTTTGTTGCTGTAGTGTTGTGAATAGTAGCACTTTTACTATATCTACAACATTTACAAGGATTTACTACCAAGAGTGAAAACCCTTATTATTTTTAAGAACTGTCTATATGTTTCCAAATAAAATAAGAACATACACTCCTTGCCACCATCCTTGCGACCCATTTAAAAACAAATTCACTAAAATAACTCAATCTTAATTAAAAAAAATTTTTTTTTCTACTGCACTTGTTCACTTGCATAAGAAAACTAAAGTTAATGCGGGGGTCCTAATAAAGTGACGCCAAAAATGCAGTCAATTTTGGTCAATCACAAAAAAAAATATGAAAAAAATATTATAACGGGACTTTTCCAGAACACAAATTTGTTCTCAGAGCAAGTAAAAAGAGACACCTTTAAAACACACAACAAACCACCGATAATAGATTGCAAATATCAGAGAGATTCCCATGTCGATGGAGTAAATAATAAAATTGCTACAAAAATACTAAAACAGCTGAAAAAATTTTTAGTTTTTTGGGACACAAAATCGCTTAATCACTGTTTATAAAATTTTTTGGGTGAATGAATTTTCTATTTTCGATTAGTTTCACAACTGGTTCCACTGCATCTGGACGAACAACCATTTTTTCTTTCACATCTAGTGGAACTTTTGAGTCAAAAAATGATAATTACAAATTTATTTATTCCGTGAACAGTTCAATCTTATAAATTCAGAGTTGAGAGGCACAGGGAATGTTTGCATCTTTATCATTCGCCTTTATATAAAGGCTTGGTTTGAATGCGAAACTGCAATAAGAGCTTCGTTACTTGATTTAAATTTTACAAAAGCAGCTCATGCTTATGGTGAAATAGATTCATCTGTTTCTCAAGAGTTATTAACCTCTTAAGTGGAAATGATGAGTGTCGCCCGCAAACATTTACTGTGTCAAATTCGACATTGACCGGCCCGCCACAGATCTAAATGCTTCAAAAGTAGTAGTAGCAAATTTATTATACTTAAAAACAATCGTTATTTTTATAAATATATTAACACTGATAATGCCTGCACAGAGTTGCATTAAAATTAAATAGTCTCCACACTCATGTTTCTTTTAAGGCAAGGGGTTAAAAAAATGCAACAGCATTTGTGGTATTTGGCCGAAGACATGGTGGAATTATCATTTTTTGACTCAAAAGTTCAAATGAGAAGAGTTACAATATCTGGTTTTGGCGATTTTTGATTTTGGCATGTTTTGTTTTTTGCGATTTTTGTTATTCGCGATTTTCGGTTTTGGTTTTTTTTTATTTTGGCGATTTTTGTTTTTTTACTTTGTTTTTTGATTTTGGCATTTTTTGGCTTAAGCGCTTTTTGCTTCTTGCGTTTTTTGGTTCTGGTGTTTTTTTATTTTGGTGATTATTGTTATTCGCGATTTTCGGTTTTGGTGTTTTTTGAATTTGGCAATTTTTATTTTTTACAATTGTTGCTGTTCGAGATTTTTAGTTGTGGAAATTTTTTGCTTTTGTCGATTTTTGTTTTTAGCGATTTCTGTTATTCGCGATTTTCCGTTTTGCCGATTTTTGACTTTGATTATTTTTTTTGTTGTGAACTCAGACTAAGTACCAAGGCTTTTTCTATTATAGTAATCCAATTATATGATATTAAATATTTATTTTATGTGGGGCTGCACGCCCACTAATTTGATCCCGCATATTTTTTCGGAGTACTAACGTTGATAACTTATGAACTTACACATAGTTCCAAGGCTTTATCTATTACAGTACTCCCGCCCATTTTCTCCGCAACTCTTCTTGCTGTCGTAGTACTCCAGATATTATATGTTAAAATTAGATGTTAAAAATTCACATTATATGGGAGGTGCCACGCCCACTTGTAAATTCAAGGCATAATTTCCCTTCATAAATAAGACTTGCATGTAAGGAATTCTATTATCTTTTTAGTTTAGATTTTGTTTTAAATTTTTAAACTCTTTCTTTTAACTCATACTCTCTGTCTTTCTGTCTGTCTGTCTGTCGTGGGGCAACCCCATTCCCTCTTATCCAATTGATCTGAAACTTGGCCAATAGTCTTGTTGTGACTACAGATTAATTTTGGGGTAGTCACGCACAGTCACGGAGTGATCTAAATGTCATTACCCGTCATCCGATGGATCTGAAACTTGATCCATACACTTGCTGTGAAAAAAAGATTATCTTTGACTTAGTCACGCACAGTAACGGAGTGATCTAAATGTCATTTAACCTCATCCGATCGATCTGAAACTTGTTCGATATACTTGCTGTAAAGAAAGATCAACTTCCACATAGTCGTGCACAGTCACGCATAGTCACGCACAGTCACGGAGTGATTTAAAAACCATTTCCCCTTATCCGAATGATCTGAAACTTGGTTGATAGACTTGTTGTGAAAAAAGATTAGTTTTGACATAGTCACGCACAGTCACGCATTGTCACGCACAGTCGTGGAGTGATTTAAACCCCATTTTCCCTCATCCGATCGATCTGAAACTTTGTGCATAGACTTATTGTGACCAAAGATTAATTTTAAAATAGTCACACAAAGTCGGCACAGTCACGGAAAGATTAAAAACTCATAAGAAAAGAAAAAGTTTTAATAAAAACTTTGTTTTTATGGGTTAGATTATTATAAAAATATTTTACGATCAATACATTGAAATTGAAGAAATAGTAAATTTAATTTTGTATTTGTTTAAGGACTTTTCAATATACAGGTTCTCATAATGGTCGTTTATTTAAGATTTTCACAATTTTAAAATATTGTAATTAACAAAAAAGTTATGTTTTTCCAGAAATAAGTGGTGAAAAATAGACCACACAAGTAAAATTTTGAAGGGGAAAAAAAATAATTATGTTAAAAGATTGTTCGGTTTTAATTGGAATTACTCATATGTGAGGTTATACTGTATGAAATTAATTACTTTTATACATGCAAATGCACATAGATTTAAATTTCTTTTTTGCAAACATGCAAATGCAAAAATAACTATCTTAAGCCAAACACCAACTGTATGGTTTTCTGCCAACAAAATACCACACTTACGCACTTTAAGTTGTAAAAACTTTTCCTTTATATTTTCTCAGTTTGTTGTTTCATTAAATTCACAAAACATTAATGATATTCTTTTTAAAAGTATGAATGTTTGTACTAAGGTTGTGGCGGGTAAATATTACACCTTTCAGCACAAGTGCAACAACACAACTTTAGCTAGCAACTGTAAATGAATACAGCAATAGCAGCAGAGCAGCAGCATATAAGATATTAATATATGGTTGTTATGAAATGAATTCTTTTTTTTTATGCAATTGACTTAACATTTCTTTATGCCAGGCATTAAGTGTGTTAATTACATTTGCAACATTTCAAATGTGGCAAACTTTACTTTATGCCACAAAACAGGATGTTAAGTCAAGAAAGAGGAGGAAAAAACCAAGTACACATGTATATATGTTTGCTGACACAACATTACAAGGAATTCTCTATGGAAAAGAGATGTTGAATTTTATTATTTTTGCATTTAAAATTATACTTCATCTGCATACAAACATAAAAATAGCATCATATACTCGTATAAGTAATTCAATATTAATTTAACTTGAAATTCATTTTATACAATTGAAATTTTATTTATTTATTTACTTACATAAGTAAGTAAGTATACATGTGTTGAATACTTGTATTGTACGTAAGTAAGTGTTTGTCTGTATCATAAAAAACAAAAAAAAAAAACAAAAACAATTAAGTGTTAAAAGTATATATCCGTATCCGCCTTTAAGCGTGAGCCGTTTTTTTTTTTGGTGTATGTCTACATTGTTTCATTGAATCCGTTTGTAATCTGTAGTCTGTATGTGTATGCGTCTGTATGTGTGTGTGCGCGCACATTGTATGATAATAAAAATTGAAACTTTTAATTCGTAATGGCTTTATAAAAATAAATTATTTTCGTTTGTTGCTGAGTTTTAACAATTAATAAAGCAAACACAACGCAACACAACAAAACAAAAAGTCGTACTCATGCTTGTTGCTATTATTGTCGTTGAGCTATTTCGCTTACTTAGAGCTTTTAAGTTAATGAATTTTTATGCTCTCTATGGCATTGTTTTTTTCTTTTCGCATAAAGATTTTAATACTTCATTAAATTGTAACTGTTTTTTTTAAATTACTTCAATATAAATTGATAAAATTTGAGTTCAAGTAAATAATTTTCTGCGTAACAATAAACAGTAAATAGAGAAAATTGTTTGCCCACAAAATTAAGTAGAAATTGCAAAAGTTAATTGTTAATTCGTTATCAGAAGAGCAATTAGTTGGTGACAATTAAATTTTAGGTATGTACTACAATTTGACCCATTTACTTTTACTGTTCGATTTTTCGTGCAGCAACTTTGAATTTATATAAACCATTTTTCGCAATATTTTGCTTAAATTTATTTATCTTAAAATTTTTCGAATTTTCCATTTTCGGCAAATGAAGTTTCTGAAACTTATAAATTTTTTTTAAAATGATTTAGTCCTTGACTAAACGCAAAAACGTAAAATTACAAAAACGCATAAACGGTGTAACGCAAAATCAGAACAACGCAAAATCGTTAAAATGTAAATCTCAGAATAGCAGAAACGCCAAATCACAAAATCTCTTAAATCGCAAAAACTCAAAATCGCAGAAACGTAAAATGGTAAATTCGCAGAAATGTAAAATCGCAAAAACTCAAAATCACAAAAACGCAAAATCGCTAAAATGTAAAATAGCAAAAACATAAAACCGAAAATACGTAAAATCGCAGTTTCTCAAAAACGCAAAATCACAAAATCTCAAAAACGCAAAATCACAGAAACCACTGAAACTGTTGAAACCAAATGTTACCAATATCCTCCTCTTCAATTTTTGTGAACAAAAATTCGTTCAACATGGCCCGATAACGATCGCCATTGACTGCAACGGCCACTACTTGCTCATTTTCGAAGAAAAATGGCCCAATTATGCCTCTGGACCAAAATCAGCACCAAACGGTGACTCGTTTTGGGTGTATCGGCTTTTCAATGTATGAGTGCGGGTTTTCTGTGCCCCAAATGCGACAATTTTGCTTGTTAACATACCCGCCAAGATCAAAATGAGCTTCATCTGAAAAGATGATTTTTTTTTGGCAAAATCGGCATCTTCTCTAAGTCGATCGCAGGCCCACTTAGCGAAGCGAAAACGCATTGGATGGTCAGTTGGCTTCAACTCCTGAACCAATTGGACTTTGCATGGCATCATACCAAGGTCGTTATGCAAAATTCGTCTCAATGATTCCTCCGAAATGTTCAATTCTTGAGAACGACGGTGAATTGATGTTGATGGCGCTTCTCGCACATTTTCTGCCACAGCAGCAATATTCTCGGGTGTACGCACTGTTTTTGGCTTTTCACGCTTTGGTTTATCGATGAGGATGCCAGTTTCTTTCACTTTTTTCACAAGATAACGAACATACGGAGCTGACGGTGCTTCTCTTCTTCCAAAATCCGTACGCAATTTTCGCACACATTCTGCAACATTATCATGATTTTCAAAGTAATTTCGCAATATTTCCCAGCGTTGTTCAAGCGTGTACACAACCACATTCGTTCAGCGGAAGGATAAAACTAATTATCTGTCAAATCAGACATGAGCTAAGTGTTACCATTCACGAAATAAGCACTAGTTGAAAAAAAAACGTTAGATGGCGGACCCTTTACAAGCGTCTAGTGAAACAGCAGTCGTCACAAAAACTGATTACCGCCTACATGGTAACTGAAAAAAGTCAAATCTAAATGAGTGGGAGGTAGTATCTTCAAGTGACAGAAGCGATTTTGAACCAGTTACCCACAAAGAAGTTCGCGTATCGCCAGACTACGAAAAATGATAGTTCTACCCGTTGGAAAAGTTTTTTTATGTGCAAAGTAAATACATAATAATACAAACTAGCAGAGTCCAGCCCTCGAAATTCGCGTGCAAATTCTAAGTAATTTTATTTTTTCATTTAATAGAGCCTAAAGGTATATTAATCAATTTTAGCTAATTCAAAATTCAAAAGTTTTGTAAATAAAATGCGTTAAATTTCATAAATATTTGATATATAAGTGGGTTTGTTAATAAATAATTTTAGTGTGCTTGCAAATTTTAACCAATTCATAATTCATCACACACAGTATGTGTTTTATGTATGTGTTAGTAGCAACTTTAAATGTGCATTACTCCCAAAAAATGTTCTAGACAGTGCAAATCTGTAAATCTAGTGAACAGCTAAAAAGAAATACCTTTCAAAAAAAGCATGTTTGCTCAAAATCGGGGTAAAACTGACAAAGTTACATCGGCCACAAGAAATAGCCTTGCCTATTATTATTATAGGTAATATAATTAATAATAATATCTATATAATAATATATTTAAAAATCTTCACATGCGTATACTCTTAGTCAGATTCCAAGCTCATGCCTTGATTTAGTTAAAAAAAAGCATTTTCTAGTTATTTCGTCCGGTTTTGAGCTATTTTCTTCGTGGGACTTTTTTTATGCGGTCCCTATTCACCGCTTCAAAAAATACTCTTTAATTGTTTTGCTAAAACTATTTTTTATAGCTACTCGTGAAGTTATGTGTGATTTTTTTATGCGGTCCCTAAAAACCGGTTTTAGTTTATATCAGCCGTTACCAACACAGAAGTGAATTTCGACTATATTAAATATGTACATGTCAAATTTTAGGGTTTATCCTAATTCTACCATAATAATAATAATTCAAAAACTACGCTATCAGCGTATGATTATATTTTTTAAAGGTTAATATAACGCATACGTAAAGACAAGTGTGGATAGTGTACACGTTGCGTTATATCAACTATAACAAAAATAAAATCATACGCCTTGCGTAGGTTAATGTTAGAATATTAACACAATGTTTTGAATTTATTTTTCAATTTCGAAACCACTAATTTTTAAAGGTTTCCGTAAACTTCCGTAAAGTTTTTTTAATAATCCAAAAATAATTATTAAAGATACTAAAATTCATATGTGGGTTAATCAAGAAAAACTTTAGTGGCGTTACTCATACGTACGAGTGTTATAATAAACACGTATAACATAATATCACTCATACGCCAGTCTATATAATCATATTTCATGTCATTTCTATATACTCATACTCGTATACTGAAATTTCTATTTTGTAAGAAAGTTGAGTTGCATTAAATATGACATTTGAAACGTGTTTTAAATATCCACAACCAGCTTGCGAGAAGAATGTCTAACAATAAATCAAAATATCTTACGAGTAACAATACAAAATATAAAACACAATAAAAGTTGTCAGAAGAACAAGAAACTTATATGAACCAAAAAATAATACAAAAAAAAAAAACTATTCATGATTTATGGCACTGGGTAAGTAGTTATAAACTAAACTATTATTAGGTAAATAAACAAGTCATATATTTTTTTTTTGTTTAATTTTATTATATCTTTAACTTTTAAAACAGGTAGCATTAGAAACTTCTTTTGAATTTTTTTTGGCTACAAAAGAACAATTGTGACATTTAGAAGTTTGTTCTTCTTTCTTTTTATGAGTTTTGAAATTCTCTATGTCAGAGTTTACGTTTTTTTTTTCTTTCTACTATTATACTTACCTTATTATGCATGACATGTAAGTCTAACTGTATAGTTTAGCTCATCAGATCAGTATTATGTTGTATCCCATTACTTGGGATACTTTGGATGAATACAGAGATATTAGAAAGGAGTCTATGGGAAACAACTTAATTGTTTAAAACGTGTTGAGCATAGAAATATTAAAAAAGGTTTCGATGACCAATAAATATATTTTTTTTTTAAAGAGTTGATATTGCCAACGATTAGTGTGCACGCGGGTGAGCGGATGGAGCAAGAGAACATATTTAGAAAATGTTTTTTTGTTTTCATAAATTTTCCTAATTCAATTGAAAAGGTAAGGTTGTTAAGAAGAAAGGATGTTTAATATTCATCGCTGAATTTTATAAAATTTGGCATTACTGTTTTTCCTTACCAAACTAAGAGATATTAAAAAGATTTAGATATTAACTTTAATAGGTCCTTAAGTATGCCGCCTTGAAAAAATCATAAAAAAACGAATGAAATAGTGTAGAGTAATTGCGATTATACCCAAATCATAATTCTGGTCTAGGTATAAGTTAACTGAAATTAAACTTTTTTTTGCGAATATACAGTCGGTGACAATACATTGGAAACTTAGAAAAATTTTAAATTTGCCAAACTTTATTAATACCCTCCACTCCAGTGTGCAGAGGGTATATATAAGTTTGTCATTCCGTTTGTAATAATTAGAAAAAATATTTTGGACCCCATAAAATATATATATTTGTGATCCTTATAACAACCGGGGTTGATATAGCGATGTCCGTCTGTCCGTCTGTCCGTCTGTGGAAATCACGATCAATCGGGTAGCTAGGGTGCTCTTTGACATAAAAAATGATTCAGTAAAGTCCTGAGAAGTTTGCTATTTGAAATCGTCTAAATCGGTCAATTAGGGCCCGAGATTTGAATAAAGAACTAAAAAAAGTCTTGAAAAAATATAATTTTCTATGTTGTTCTTGTCACGAGGTGATCATTTTTAGTGAGAATGATTCTCCAAATTCATGGAAAGATTTCTATTTCGAAAATCATTAAAATCGGTGGAACAGGTCCAGGGAAATCTCTGAAAAATTAAAAAAAAATTTAAAATATGATGTTTCTATAGTGTTCTTGTTGTTATTCTTAATGATGTATTGTTGTCATAGCTGGACTTGTTGTTTTTGTGATCGTTGTGGTAATAATATAATAAAAACTAACCCTTTGTACATTTTTTTTATCAACTCTGGTAGAAAAATTTAAAAGTTTCCATTGTTTTGGCATCACTAAAAAAATTTACTAATCATTTCTGACACTGTCACGAGCCTGCCCGCAAAGTTTCAGATCGATTGGGTCACGGGAAAGGGGTTCAAATCGATCCAAAATTTTTTCGACAAGCAGACACTACGAGTTAATATAAAGGGAGTAAAAATTTACCAGCATCTAAAGCAAATAATGCTAAAATATGTACCTAGTTGTTAATAAAAAAAAACAATGTAAATTTAGCAAAAAAAATTTTTATGTATTAATTTATTTAAAGAGAAAAACACAAAAATAACGTTTGATGTTGTATTTTTTGTGTGTAATATTTACATATACATACATACAAATATTAAATAATACAAATAATATACATATATTCTTTATATGTATATCCATAATAACTGCATGTTAGAAATAAATCGGTATATTATTTTATTTACATAAATTTCTGCAATATTTTGTTGTGGGGAAAATACATTTCTTTTGTATTAACAGAGTGTCACTTCATTTTGCTCAGCGTGACTATGCCACAATAGATGGCGCCACAATTTTTGTTTGTTCTAATTAGCTTTGCAATAGTTATTTCTATTTTAACATGAATGTCAATATTTTCTAATAGATATCATACAGAACAATGTTAAGAGTATACACGGGCTGGTCTTTTATTTCATACGTTTTTTCATTATTCTTTTACAAATATGAACATATGTTTGGCATATTAACTTTTTGTTGTCTTTACAAAATAGAGTTACCGAGTTCATCAATGAGTTTTTTGCTTTCAAAACAGTTCTACATAGTTATATAGAATTATTATTCTGCTTTACCTACAAAATATCTGATTGCGATTACATCTAATTTTTAAAAATTGTTTATAATTAGTAAAGCATTATTATTCACATAAATACAAAATTGCACTTTTTAAATTTGCCATTCAAATTTAAGAAAATATCAATTCTAAAAACTAGAATTAAAAATTTCCAATTATAAATTACAATTAATTGAATTTCAGAAAATCATATCAAAACGTCGGAAATTATAATTTTAAAATTTAGAAGACATCAATTGCATCTTTAATACATAAATATTATTCGTTAAACACAAATTGAAATTCCAAAAAAAAAAAAACACCAAATATCTATGTTTACATTTAAAAAATTTTTACATTTAAAAAAAATATTGACATTCAGGAGAAATTAATAGCTTTTCAGTACCGCAATTCAGTTACTTCTTTCAACGATAGTCGAATCGTAAAAAAAAAATAAAATTGCAAAATTTTCAGTAAAATTTTTAAACGATATTCGCTGTTGTTAAAGTCAGCTGTTGTTGTTATCTAAACGACAACCATTTTTGAGTTGTTTATTCTATCGATAAAAACTTGAATTTTTAGGTTAAAATGTCACCATACATAAATAAAAATCATAAAATAGTGAAAATATTTTTCTTTTATTAAAAAACTTTTTTATATAAATAAAAAAATTAAACAGCATATTCAATTCATTATTTCATTTTCAAACATATAAACAGAAATATTAGTAAAAAAAATAGAGATATTAAACATAAACATAAAATCATCCTGTCAAATACGAAGTATTTAGTTTTTTTCTATTCTTCTTTGTGTTTTTCGCTTATTTTGACAGAGATGCCACTCGTTTACAATTTAAATAAATAGAAAAATAGATTTGTCGACTTTCGTTAAGATGTATGTACTTAGTGAATCACTTAATCCTTAGTGCAAACAACAGTAGGTGTCGATATATTTTGCGATTGTCGGATCGTTGAAATTTACAGAATCACACTACAGAAAACATTAATTTAAATTCAATGAATTTTAGAAAACGTCAAATGATATTTAAGAATTGCGAATATAAAAACTGTTACATAAGTAAACGCAATTTGATGAGAATGTTATTTATATATAAATTTTTCAGAAAATAAAGAGAACAAATTATTTTATTTAAAATGTTTGGGACATTTGGTTTTTTCACGTTTGGCATCCCTAATTTGAATATTTATTATTATAAATTTATTCTCTATGTTTTCCAAATATGGCAATATTTTAATAAAAAAAATTGAGAGAATTTTTTTTGGTTATTATATTGTTACTCCATACGACCTATATGGCCGCAATGAAGAAATATTTGGCCAGTTAAAAGAAACTATACAGCCATCTCCAATTAGCACGATTTAATGCATATAGCCACCCTACACAACCATTACCTTTGCAATGGAGGTTAGGGCGAGCTATTTAATTAGCAAAAACTAAATTAAACGAGAAGTTATGTCATATAACCGGAAACGCATGCATATAGGTATATTACCTAAATGCATGGCGATCAGCAACCACGATGACCAAAAAGCAAATACCGAAATAAATCCGAAATAATAGAAAAGACGAAAACCAACCCAAAGAATTTGCTGAAATAATTTGGTATTAAGTTTAACAAATTGTTTACTTTTTCATTTACGTTTATTATCAAGACTCAAACCGAGGTGGAGGGTATCAAAGATTCGGCACAGCCGAATTTAACACTCTTACTTTTTTTTTATTATAATTTTAATTTTGGTATATTTAATAAAGTATAATTTTAGTTTAATTTGTTTTTATATTATAATTTTAGTATAATTTTAAGAGTTCCTTTTTAAACTTAGAATTGTTGCTTTCCAATTGAATAGTAGATGGTTAGTCGTTCCAAAGACGGGAAGAATAAATAAAAAATTGACTTTAGGACAATTCGCCGGTTTACATTTATGGACACCATGCTTTTCGCTCACGAGTTTCAAGCGGTCAACATATGCACATATTTACGCAAAACGGAAAAACTGTGAATGTGGCTCATTGGTGGGTTCTTATATCTGGCTTATGTTTATCATATTTAATTAAAAACAGTGTTTATTCAATTTATGTTGTTTCTTAATTTTTTCCAAATAACATTTCTACTTGGTATTTTGAGAAAAACAACACCTAAAATGTCTTCAATGTGTTTAATTTCGGGAAATCCGAGCAACGAATTCGAAACAGCTAGTTCTTAATAAATATTTTAAGACATTGCAGCCATGTTATTCTATTCAATTAAATAATTTTTTAAGCGTTATTGGAAAGACGAAACCGTATTTTATTCACAAAGTTCTCTTTAATACTAACAGCCGAGAAGCGGGTTTTATTGTTTTAAAGCATTAAAGCATTAAGTTATCCAATTACATAAGGCATTAAAAATTAAGGCATCATAAGTAATTTAAAAATACGGATTTTTTTTTAAAACTGGCAGTTTGTTTAAAGATGTACTAAAAAAATATCTTGTTATTGTTATTGTTTCAGTTAGTTATAAAATCCATGATTTTAACTATGATTCGCTTAAATATTTAATCAATTTCCTTTGTATTTTTAAAGCTTTTAGCTTAAATAAAAATTAGATCCGGTTAACCAAACAATCTTAATTTTAAACGAATAAACCAACTTTTCCTTTTTATCATTTTCCTTTGGTTATCATATCTTTGTAAATATATGCGAATGTACTCGAACATAAGTATATAAATATTTTTTGCCGACATTTTACTGCATTTAAATATAAGCCCAGTTAAAAAGCCAGGTGGCCAGTTGTATGTGTTCATATACGTTATGGCAAGAATAAAATTGTAGAATGTTAACCGACAGTAAACATTTCTGGAATAACCGCAACAATTTTTCTTTAGCATATAAAATGCTTTCCTATCTCTATGCTGCTTTGGCTGCATTTAAGGACTTTTAATGAAAAAAAAATTCCTTTTTTTTTATTGCTAACAATAACAAAAAACTTAAACTTAAAATAACATGACAGTATCTAAAGTTAACAATTTTTTTTCTTCTATAGAGTAGTGAATGGAGTGTAAGCAAAAATTTTTACATAGAGCACTATAAGTGATGAGGATGTCTACTAAATTTGTTATTGTGGTGGCGAAACATGGAGAAATGATTAAAATGTTCTGGCTATTAATGAAATGTGCTATTTTTTTTATTTTTTTAAATTTTTATATAATTTTTGCTAATCCTGGTTTTCCTAAATTTATTATTAAATACTTTTGTTTAATTTTTTATAAATTTTTTTAAAATATGTTCCAAAGATTTTTTTAATTTTTAATTTTTTCGATGATGAAAAGGTAGTGATTTTAAAAATCTTTTTGACACAAATTTTTTCTTGTCTTTCAATTTTTTTTTTATTTATTTTTAACCGACTTTGTTTACTTTGAAATTTTCTTTTAATAAACTGTCATAATAATAATGCGGAATTTTTTTACCCATTCGACTATGCCACACATAATTCTCTTCAATTTTCACCTCTTTTATTTCCACAATAACTTTTTTTTTATCCTAAAGATGTAAAAACTAAAAAAAAAAATAAATAAACTACAAGTGGAAATAAAGAGGTTTTAAGAATCATTGTTACAGTGAAAACGTGTTAAATGTTTGTTATGTCGTATGTTTTGTATTTTTTTTCTTAAAGATTTTCTGATTCCGTTTTTTAACAGTTTATAAATATGGTTGCTAAATGTGACAATTTTTTTGAATATAATTTAAAAACATTTAAGTGGAACGTGCAAAAAGTAAATGTTGGTTCTTTCTCTGGTAAATTTTGTCTCTTAGTTATAATCATGGGTGTTAATTTTATGAAGGAATTGTGGTGGCCGTTGTCATGTGGTGGCAGTCAAAATCTTTGTCTTTAATAGTTAAAGGTGAACTTTTGAGTATTATTCACTGCCCGAATCGCCGCTTTTACTATCGACTAAAGACGAAATTAGGGAAAATAATTTTCTGACTAAAAAATATCGAGGATTTGTATTTGAACGAGTTCGATTTGCGCAACCGATAAGAAATCTGGGTCGTTGCAATAGTCCAATTTGTAATAATATTCGAACATTAAATATTATATGTTTTATTTATACCCTCTACCATTATGTGGGTTCTGGGTATAACGGCTGAGTTGAAATAGCGATGTCCGTCCGTCCATGCTTCCGGCCATGTAAAACTTGTAATCAAACTACAGGTCACAAATATGAATATATTTTGATGAAATTTAGTACAAAAGCGCCCATGATTCGCAGCCATATATATGTAAGGATTGGTATATACGTGGAGTTGTATGCTGCAGGTTTTGTATCCGTTGAAACTTCTCCTTTACCGATGAAGTATAAATTGGCAGTTGTGGCTATTCTGTGATTGAAATCCCTTTCCGCTTTTCCGTTTTCACTAATTGTGACTCCCAAGTAGCGGAAGTGTTCAACTAGCTTTAATGCTCCGATCGTATGTAAATTTGATGATGATTTCTATCGACGTTTATTATTATGGTTTCTGTTTTTCTTGTGTTTATACTGAGGTCTATTCTGGTCATTTTGTTCACAAAAATATCAAGGTTTTGTTGGAGAGATTCCTTGGATTTTACAACAATGGTCACGTCATCTGCGTATGCTAACATTGAAACTTTCACTGGTTGCATGTTCCAATTTCCTACCGTCATTGGGGTAAATGAATCCCTGCAAGATTACGTCGTCCATCAGTATTATAAACAGATATGGACTTAGTATATCGCCTTGTCATAACTTCTTCGGATGTGGTTGTCCCGCGAGTATATTTTTCCTTTCTTAAAAATAGGATTGATTATGGCTACTTGACAGTCGCTGGGAATTGTTGCCTGTCTCCATGCTGCATTGATCACGTTGAATAGCAGCATCTCTCCATCATCATCCATATACTTCAGAAGTTCTAGAGCTATATCATCATGTCCAGTAGCTTTACCTAACTTCATTTTGCGGAGTGCATTGAGGAGTTGATCTTATTATCACCTCTCAAGAGTTCTCCTTCTGTGCTTTGAATAAATTTGATTGGACAATCTTTGGGTCTTCTAAGGATTTTATGGATTCTGTAGAAAATTTTCTGGTTTTCACTATGATTTTCTTCCAAAAAACGACCAAATTCTTCCCATGCTTCTGCCTTTGACACCCCGACTAATGCTTTAATTTTTATACGTTGTTCTTTGTAGTAGCCGTATATCTCAACGGTTTTATCACTTAAATAGTCCTTCCATTTCAATTTCTTTTCATTTACTTCCTTATTAAGAGCACCTTTCCACCATCTAGTGGCTTTGACATATCGTCCACCGCGTTTTGCTGCTCCGCAAACTTCTTTCGTAGAATCAAGTATTATGTTTTTAAATTCGTTCCATTTGATGTCTACGTTACCGCATGTTCTATGTGCTCTGGCTCTATTCTATTCAGACACTGTCTTATGGTACTGCTCTTGAACTGGACTGGATTTTAGTTTTGCTATTTTTCAACTACTTTACGTAGTACCAGTGGGTAATGATCGCTCCCTATCTCGATGTTTGGTTCCTGCTTATGACAATATAGTCTATTAACTTTTCGTTTCTCGAGGGTTCTTGTCTTGTATATCTGCTTATATTTTTATGTGGGAACATAGTGTTAGTTACAACAAGGTTGTTACCATTGTTATTTTGTTAATTTTCTCCATATCTGCCTATAAGGTTTTCATATTTTTCGGGATTGTTGCCGACTCCTCCGTTGAGACCTCCTAGCTGTATAATATCTGTAGTTATATCACCTATTACGTTATGAAGTGAGTCAAAGAATCTATCATTTTTTTTCGCACTTGCACCTTCCGTTGGTGCATAGGCTCCAACCAAAGTCAGGAACTGCTTGATTTTAAGGGACATACTTCGTTCATTAATGAATTTCCATTCACATATGGATTTTCCATTTCCTTATGGATTAAAAATCCAACCCCAGCCCGAGCTCCGTCATTCATTGCTACTCCTGAGTATAGTAGGACGAAACCATTTTGAATAATCTTACATCCTTGTCCCTTTTTCTTTTTTTCGGTTATGGAAGGTATTTAACATTAGTTTTCTTAATATTGTCGACGAGGTCAGCTTCCTTTCCACTAATATTTCTTACGTTCCATGTTCCGTAATCGATAGTTACCGCCAGGTCGGTAATCTGTTTTTCAGGCCATTGTTATTAATTATTCTTTGCGTGTTTTGTTTAATTGTTGTTTGAATTTGGAGAAGTGAGGTATTGGCACACTGTCCCCCTATTTTGGTTGAGAGGGCTGCTCCCAATTGAGGTTCCCCCCAGGATGAACCATTCTCAGAAACTTGCACGATGTTGATTGAATGGGTAGTTCTATAGTGATCCAATGCGACGTTCCCTCCTCCTTTCTCAACCGGACTTGGGACCGGCATAGGCGGAGTTTATCAATTTATTTAGTAAAAATGAAAACGAAATAAAAAATAGTCCCTATTTTGTATAATAAATTAAATTATAAAACATTGGTTTGAAGTGAAAAATGTTTGCGATTTTAGTATGAACTTTGGCTGTTTTAACTCTTTTCATTAACGCCTCGCAGCTCTTTTCCAATCCGTGGATACACACTATATGATACGAAGGATCCTAGAGGCAGATCATGCGGAGGCTCAGGCATTCTTATTAAAACTCGTATAAACCATCATCTTATTAGCGATCTCCGTGTGGATCATCTTCAAGCCTGTACAATTTGTGTAGAAGAGTTTGGTACAAATCTAGTGATTTCATCAATTTATGCTCCCCCAAGATATACAATTACAAATAATCAATTCAGAACTTACTTCGAATCTCTAGGAATACGTTTCCTGGCAGCTGGCGATTATAGTGCCAAGCACACATTCTGAGGGTCACGCATTATTACCATAAGAGGCCGTGTATTGTATGATACTATTGCTAAAATGAATATGGATGTAATATTTAGCGGAGAACCGAAATATTGGCCATCAGATCTTATTGATTTTGGAGTGAAAAAAAATATTGCTAGAAATATTGTACGTGTAGAATCCTCTCTGGAGCTCTCATCTGATCACACTCCTACTATTGTTTCCCTTTTTACCCCTCGGGTAATGCTACCCCCGACTGGTGACTTAGCATTTACAGGCAAGGGAACTGACTGGTTGAAATATAAGAAGTTTATCAGTACACATTGCTCAAAAAACATATCGCTAAGAACGCCAAATGATATTAACCTCTCGTTCAAAAATTTTGAATCTAATCTCAAAGTAGCTACTCAACTTGCTACTAAGCCGGCCCGACAGTCCAGAAATAATTCCGTTTTTATACCCTACACCACCATGTGGTTTGGGTATAATGACTTTGTGCTGCTGTTTGTAACTACCAAAAATATTTGACCTAGACCCATCTTTAATTATACCAATCGAATCAGAATCACCATCTGATTCGATTTAACGATGTCCGTCCGTCTGTGTGTCCATGTAAAGCTTGTAATCAAACTGCAGGTCGCAAATATGAATATATTTTGATAAAATTTGGTATATAAGCTTTTGTCGGCCATTTGATGAACGCTGTTGAAATTGGTGAGAATCGGTCGATGCTCAGACCTAGTCCCCATACAAATGACCCCTATGAAATCGACATAAATTGCCATAAGATCCAAATTATCATATAAATCTTAGTCAAATTGGGTTTGTATGTGTTTATTACTTCCATTAATCAGTAGTCCAAAAATGATCCCTATGGGACAAATCTTAGTCATAGGCCCCATATAGAGCTGCTTCCGGATCTTCACCTAAATCTATCAAAAAACAAAAATATTGCACAGATTTTTCTCAAATTTGGTTTGTATATATTTTTTTAAAGTATAAGTGACTTTACCAAATATGGTCCGGATCGGTCCATTTTCGACCTAGTCCCCATATAAATATAGTATCCGATATGAACTTTTTCATATCTACAGCCAAAAAAATTAATAAAAATTCCACTCAAATTTGGTTTATGCTTATTTTCTATGTCCAATTAGTTGGACCGAAGAGATAGGGTCTCTAAACCATGGTATAGGGTATCTTCGGTCTAGACCGACTATAAATTTCTTACTTGTTTCTATTGACGTTGAACGAAAAACGAAGAGCTCGTAGGGAATGGCAACTGCACAGATCTCCACATCTCAAGGCTCGATTGAAAGAATGCACAAACAATTTTCGAAGATTACTCGAAGAACAGAGAAAGGGATGCCACTCACGATTGAAGGAATGCACAAACAATTTTCGAAGATTACTCGAAGAACAGAGAAAGGGATGCCACTCACAGTTGCCTACTCAATACAAATATCAAGGATTTTGATAACTTCATCAGTTTTTATTTTTGAGTTTTCTTCTTTTACCGCATCAACAAAATGTTTCCATCTAAAGATTTATAGCATCTAGAATAGCTTCGTTGATCCGATTCCCTCATCTGAAATATTCATATTAGGTAACATATTTTGGGGTAAGTTTTTAGTTGATGTGGTTAGTAGTGCCTGTTTATGAATCATACTATATTTCACTTGTCCATTCGTCATTGTTGGACATAAGAATTTTCCAACATTATGTAATGCCAATTGCCAATGGAGTAACTGCTTTGCATCTGAACCCCGTATACTAATTATATATGTTAGAAGGTTTATTGTTATAATATAAGGTTGTTGAATTAATGCCATCATCACTTTTAAGGTCATTATCTTAAATCTAAATCGAAGAAACTCTCTTACCTTCGCGAGATATGTACAAAATATTAAATGTATAGTATACTTGTCAGATCCTATATGATAACAAAATACAAACATCTGGACAAACATATTTTCAATCTAATCTTCAAAAATAACGGCACTATTATATCCTCAATAATGAACTGCTTAATTATTAAACATTTCCGTTTGCATTCCGATTGCATTCATGCAAGGAACACATATTTTTCCTTCAAATTTTACGTCTAAAAGCTTTTGAACTCGCTAGAGTTTTATTTGACCGAAATCTAAATAATAATCCCGATTAGTCGCAATTTATATCTGATCGGGAGTTAATTCTAGTTCATTGATTTTGCTTCAAATTAATGAATATATAATGGATCTATTTACTGTGTACTCATCTATCCCCCAAAATATAATTTCTATTAATAGAAAGGAAAATATTCATTTTTGTAATGTAAGGGAAACGAGGAAAAAACTGGAAACTACGCTGAATGGAATAGTAACTTTCGAGCAAAACGACTTGTTCATCGTCAGCACAGAATACGAGAAATGTAAAATTTTTTCTAATAGAAAAGTTTGTGGAACAAATTGATTTGCTTTATAAAAAATTTCTATTAAAATTTTTTTTCATATTATTTTTTTTTTTTTTTTTTACTAATAACGCACAATTTTAAAGGAAAAATTTATAATTTGGAAGATCTTAAAATGTTGGAAATTTTAGAAATATATAAAAAAAAATATTTCTTAAATTTATTTTTTTAATTTTAACTCGAACAATAATCGTATATAGGAGCATATAAAATAACAATGTTTAAAAAGTCATATAAAATTTTTAGTTTAATATAGTTTTATTCAAAAGTACATATTTAAAATTTAAATTTAATATCCCTCACATTTTAATTTTATTTTCCAACAAAATTATATTTTATTATATTTTTTTGTTCATTTACATGTTATGACATGATTACATTTGTAAAAATCTTCACACTTTGCCTGCAGGATGACAATTTACATTTCCGCAAATACCTACAACTACGAAAACTACTGCGGCTACTCTTCTGTGACAGTCTCATTGTTTCACATGGAATACATTTATTTGCAAAATATTATAATCACATAACCTTTAGCGTTAAAAAACAACACCAACAACAACAAAAAATAAAATAAAACGACGTGTTTTTTTGCTTTTTTATTTTTAAGCTACACAACGAACATTGGCTACAAATTTTTTTTTTTTTTAATTCGCAGCTAATTAAGTTCAAAGCATAGTTTCAGGCTGCTAGTCAATCTTATTCTCCCTCTCTTTCTCTTTCTGTGCACTCGCTGTATTGCACTGCTGTTAGTGGCATGCTAATGGTGCCATAAAGACCGTGGAATTAACATACATACACATATTAGCCGTCAAATGCACGCAACAGACACACACACACACACACACATACTCAGACAGACCGACATTTATGTGGTTTTAATACATTAGCAAAAATGAAGAGGTATAAAAATGTTAGCTGATTTTTAAGCATGCTTCAACAAAAACTAAAAAAAAAATATTAAATGATGATAATTTCATTAGATATAAATAAATGTGACCATCTTTAAAAAAAATTTAATAAAAAAAATTTTTATATACTAATAAAAAATGATTTGAGCTAAACATAAATATTTTCGAGAATTAAAAATTGCTTCTATTTTTATGCAATTCATTCCAAAAATAAAAAGTAAATTAAAATAAAAAAATAAAATTCATTCATTCCAAGTTGACTAAAACATAATAGTTGTAAGACATTAAATGTATTTTAGTTAATATCGGAGCATTGCTTTATATGGTGAATATTACTTAAATTGGTCGAACAGTCTATATTTTCGGATTGATGATTAAGGGAGATAATAAACAAAAACAAACCATATCTAGCCACGGTATATATAATTACTGGTATTTCATGGTAATGTTAAACGTACTCATGGAAGACATTTGCATGCTATGTCTGAACAGATACCGCTTTTAACCCTTTCGCTACAAGTTTTTCCTGGGTTGCTTAAAAAATCTAATTTTTTGGATTTTTACTATTATTGGCCCTGGGAACAACAATCAATACTCAATTTTTAAAATTATTTATCCTAAATGTGTTTTTTGGAATGTATCCATATGGATACAAATTTCGTGTATGGTAAAGAAAAATGCTAGTATATTATGTTTTTTTATAATTGAGGTTTTATTTATTTTAGTAGTTTTAACACATAAAATTAAATTTTTTTTCAATAAAAGCATACATTGTATATACTTACAGGCACAAACTAAAAATTATAAATCTAAAATTCATATAATCACAATAAATTTAAACAAAAATAACACATAAATCTATATTTAATACATAAAATACTGAAAAATAAAATATCTTATCAACAATTTATTCATTTGATATATAATGGAATTCCTTGAAGCAATTTCTCGATCTATAGGGAATGCACAGAAAAACATTGCACTTTGCACACTTGTTTCTAGTTTGTCCTTTACATCTTTTGACTTTGCATCTACCTTTATCCGTCGAGTGTTCTCGCCAATGCTGATTTCCATCAAATCGAACAGAAATTGAAGGTGTAGCTTTGCGTTTCTTATCGGAGGTCGTTGGACTGATTGAAATTTCTTCATTTTGGCATAATGTTGGGCGTCCACGCTTACGAGAACATGCCTGTTGATTAGACCGAGCTAAAAGACCATGCGCAATATCGTTACGAAAGCTTAGTAAGTCCATATACTTATTTTTCAAATTATTGTTTTCGTAATCGATTCTATACTCTGACCACGAGTTACATACAACTAAATCAATGAAGTGGTCAAAAATCTTAAGAGTCCACTTTCCAGATCTAATCGAAATTCTATATAAAGAAAGGAGAAAATCCATTTTGTCTACTCCTCCCATATTGATGTTGTACTCTGATACAATTTTTGGTTGTGTTGTTTTAAAAGTTTTCTTTTTTTCAGCACTAAATCGTGAAACTTCGTTGACGGGGTCATGGCCATGGATTGATGGCTCGAGTTGCACAATTCACCCATCAGGCCATCTAAGAAGAAAAATATTGTTCCACGGCTTTCTTTTTTCAAATTCTTTTCAGACTTAAAATCAATTTTGCCGAATCTATTCCCTGTTATACTACCTGTAGCCCAAATTCCTTTTTGGCGTAAATATAATACCAAATTTAGAGTTATAAAATAATTTTAAAAAAATTATTATTTCAAGCTCGAGGTCTGTATTTTAAATTATATTTATTTATTTTATTTTCGATATTTCGCCAACCTCCGGTTGGCATCTTCAGGAAATCTTAAATTATAAGATATAAACACAAATAGTAAACATTAACAAAAACTGTAATTAATAAACATTAACTTTACACACAATTCATAACAAAAATGAACTTACAAAAAGCGAGTGACAATAGTCAAAATACCAATACGTATGGACGAATTAACATTTTATATTGCACTAAATAATCTTATTTTATTTTACTAATTATATGCCTATAACTATGAGCACAGTTTTCTGTGTCTGTTTTGTAATTTATTCTCCTTTGTTTTGGTACGTTAATAATGTGTAACATTTCTAATGTAAAGCGTCTCTTGTAGTTGTTCTCAGTTTGTAAAATTTTAACTTTCTCAAAGTTTGGTTTGTGGTGTTTCTCCGCACAGTGGGCCGCAAGTGCCGTTTTTTGGGTTAAATTATTTTTAAGATCTGATTTATGTCCTGCTATTCTAGTTTTTAGCTTGTTTTTGGTTGTACCAACATATACCTGATCGCATTTATTGTTATCGTCCCCTTCACATTCTATTCTATAAATTAGATTGGATTTGTCTAATTTGTTGACTTTGCTCTTCGTGTTGGAGAAAAGTTGTCGAAGTGTGTTGCCAGCTTTAGGTGCTATTTTATATCTTTCTTTGTTGTATATTTCAGATTTTACTATTCTTTCAGATATTTTTGGCACGTATGTTAAAGATTTGTATGTTTTTGTGGTTTCTTCTCTTACATTGTTCATCTTGTTATTCGTGTTATTATTTATAAGTTTCGTAATAATGTTATCCGGGAATGAGTTCTTCTTTAAAATGTCTCTTATCTTCTTTTTGTTGTCCGTATGAAACTGCTTGTCACTAATCGTTAGCACTCTTCGTATAAAATTATTTGCAGTATTTATGATAATATTTTTGGGTTGGCAAGAGTAATAATTTATAATTCTCCCCGATGACGTGGGTTTTTGGTACCAATCTATTTTTATTTTGTTTCCTCTCCTTATAACCAATGTGTCCAAATAAGGCAATCTACTGTTTTCTTCTTCTTCAATGGTAAATTTAATTTTATGGTGAAAGTCGTTTAGTTGTTTTAGAATATGATCTATTTCATTTGTTTTTATTACACAAAACAAGTCGTCCACGTATTTGGTAAGAAGTCTAGGCTTCTTGTCTAGTTTTTCCATTGTTTTGCGTAACAACTCCTCCATCACTATATCGGCTACTATAGGCGAAGCTGATGACCCCATGGGTAGCCCACTACTTTGAGTGTAGATTTTATCGTTATATGTGAAATAACGGTTGTCTTTTATACAAAATTGTAATATTTTTGTAAATAATATTTTCGGCATTGTCGTATACTTCTCAATTTTACTCCACTTGTCCTTGATAACGTCTATCACATAATCTACTGGTATGCTTGGGAATAATGAAACTACATCAAAGGAAACTAATTTCTCGTCATTATAAATTATAGTGTTGTTTATTTTATTTTTGAATTCAACCGCATCCTTCACATTAAATTCTGAATCTACTGTAAGGTGTTTTAAAATGTTCGTCAGAAATTTACAAAGTTCATTTGATGGTGAATTTATTGATGAACATATTGGCCTTAATGGAAGATTGTCTTTATGGATTTTAGGTAGTCCATAAATTCTTGGCGCTAATGCCGCGTCTTTTTTCCTTTTTCCGCTTTTCTATAGTAGATATTATATTACATTTATGTAGATCTTCTACTAGTTCATTGTTCTTCTTTTGTAATGCTGATGTGGGATCCTTGTTTAATCTCCTATATGTCATCATATCACTCAAAATTTCTTGCATCCTGTTCTCATAGTCCTTTTTCTCCATGGCCACTGTAACATTTCCCTTATCTGCGTTTAAAATTAAAATATTTTTATTTCTCTTCAAAAATTTTTTGGTTTGTTCCACTGTACTAAGCACAAAACGATCTCTTCCACTTAAGCTTTGTTTGTTTGTATGATTTTCAAGCATTGTTGTAAATTTTGTTCTTGCACTCTCTTGTTCCTCTTTATTTACCAATGTTTGTATGCAGTCCTCTCCATCTGCAATATACAAAAGAAGAACAATGAACTAGTAGAAGATCTACATAAATGTAATATAATATCTACTATAGAAAAGCGAAAAATGAAAAAAGACGCGGCATTAGCGCCAAGAATTTATGGACTACCTAAAATCCATAAAGACAATCTTCCATTAAGGCCAATATGTTCATCAATAAATTCACCATCAAATGAACTTTGTAAATTTCTGACGAACATTTTAAAACACCTTACAGTAGATTCAGAATTTAATGTGAAGGATGCGGTTGAATTCAAAAATAAAATAAACAACACTATAATTTATAATGACGAGAAATTAGTTTCCTTTGATGTAGTTTCATTATTCCCAAGCATACCAGTAGATTATGCGATAGACGTTATCAAGGACAAGTGGAGTAAAATTGAGAAGTATACGACAATGCCGAAAATATTATTTACAAAAATATTACAATTTTGTATAAAAGACAACCGTTATTTCACATATAACGATAAAATCTACACTCAAAGTAGTGGGCTACCCATGGGGTCATCAGCTTCGCCTATAGTAGCCGATATAGTGATGGAGGAGTTGTTACGCAAAACAATGGAAAAACTAGACAAGAAGCCTAGACTTCTTACCAAATACGTGGACGACTTGTTTTGTGTAATAAAAACAAATGAAATAGATCATATTCTAAAACAACTAAACGACTTTCACCATAAAATTAAATTTACCATTGAAGAAGAAGAAAACAGTAGATTGCCTTATTTGGACACATTGGTTATAAGGAGAGGAAACAAAATAAAAATAGATTGGTACCAAAAACCCACGTCATCGGGGAGAATTATAAATTATTACTCTTGCCAACCCAAAAATATTATCATAAATACTGCAAATAATTTTATACGAAGAGTGCTAACGATTAGTGACAAGCAGTTTCATACGGACAACAAAAAGAAGATAAGAGACATTTTAAAGAAGAACTCATTCCCGGATAACATTATTACGAAACTTATAAATAATAACACGAATAACAAGATGAACAATGTAAGAGAAGAAACCACAAAAACATACAAATCTTTAACATACGTGCCAAAAATATCTGAAAGAATAGTAAAATCTGAAATATACAACAAAGAAAGATATAAAATAGCACCTAAAGCTGGCAACACACTTCGACAACTTTTCTCCAACACGAAGAGCAAAGTCAACAAATTAGACAAATCCAATCTAATTTATAGAATAGAATGTGAAGGGGACGATAACAATAAATGCGATCAGGTATATGTTGGTACAACCAAAAACAAGCTAAAAACTAGAATAGCAGGACATAAATCAGATCTTAAAAATAATTTAACCCAAAAAACGGCACTTGCGGCCCACTGTGCGGAGAAACACCACAAACCAAACTTTGAGAAAGTTAAAATTTTACAAACTGAGAACAACTACAAGAGACGCTTTACATTAGAAATGTTACACATTATTAACGTACCAAAACAAAGGAGAATAAATTACAAAACAGACACAGAAAACTGTGCTCATAGTTATAGGCATATAATTAGTAAAATAAAATAAGATTATTTAGTGCAATATAAAATGTTAATTCGTCCATACGTATTGGTATTTTGACTATTGTCACTCGCTTTTTGTAAGTTCATTTTTGTTATGAATTGTGTGTAAAGTTAATGTTTATTAATTACAGTTTTTGTTAATGTTTACTATTTGTGTTTATATCTTATAATTTAAGATTTCCTGAAGATGCCAACCGGAGGTTGGCGAAATATCGAAAATAAAATAAATAAATATAATTTAAAATACAGACCTCGAGCTTGAAATAATAATTTTTTTAAAATTAAAACGCAAAGGTCAAATAAAAATACTCATAATAGTTATAAAATAATTATCAAAATATATTTTATGGTTTTTTTCCTCAGGAACAGTTTTTACAAGATGAATCACAATAGCAGAGCAAAACCCTAGCTTTGAGCCAGTTAATATTGTTTCTTTTCCCTGATATATCTCAAAATCATAAACTATGCCTTTGGAGCTACAAAGGCAAAATATCTTCATTCCCCATTTGATGGGTTTTTTAGGCATGTACTGTCTCAGAGTGGTTCTTCCTTTAAAAGGAACCGTCATCTCATCCACACAAAGATTTTCATCTTTTGGAATACCGTACGATTTTTTTGTAAACATATTTATTATAGGGCGAATTTTGTAAAGCTTATTGCTTCCTGATTGGTCTATTGTGAACTTTAAATTATTTCGCAAAGAATGGAATCTATTCCTGGTCATATTTTCTAGAAATGATGGTATAACGGAGTGCATTGTCCAATACATTTCCAAACGCGGATAGCCAATGGTACCAATCAATATTTCTAGAGCTAGAAATTTTAAAAGTTCTTCTTTAGTTAAACTGAGAGATTTCCCATATTTAGTCATTGATGCCTGGTTTGCTGAAGATACAAGTTGTTGAAGAAAGTTTTCTGTAAAATACTCCAAAAAATACTCGACAGGCAATTTAATATTTTTCTTTAGGTACGTTTCAGAAAATGAAGTCTCTGGATTAGTCCAAGAAGCTTTTTCCAACGAAATTGGTCAGCCTTTTTAAGTGAAACTTGTGGAAATTGAAAAATTTTGGGACTCTCTTGAACGGTTTCATCAACTGCAAGACTTTCTTTGATCTCAATAACCCTATTACCTATATCATTATTATTATCAACATTAATATCTTGAATGTTGATCTCATATGGACCTTCTCTAGAAAGCTCTTTAAATAAAAAGCTGTTATTATAATCAAAAGCATCATATAAGTTGTTTATAACTTCAGATTTTTCCGGCTCTTCCAAGTCAGAAATATCGGAGTCAGCAAAACTGGTTAAAATTTTTTCAATTTCAGAGTCCTTAATTTTTCTTGTCATTTTTCTAAATAAATTTAAATGGTATCAGAGCTAAAAAAAGAACGTCTGCATCAAAGCAGCATCAAACGCAAAATGATTTTATTTGTATTGTGTGTATAATTTTAACTACCACAACATACGTTTTGTATAAAACAAAAAACTATAAATGCAAAATATTAAAATAAACATTTTTCTTTATAATTGATCAGTTTTGAAAAAAAAAATATGGCCCTATATATCTGTAATTTGTAATATAAAAAAACCTTTTTTTTTTACAAAAAAAAAGGTTTTCTTAAAATCGCTATACTTTTCTCAGTTTTGTAAATATCCAAAAAAATGTTTATGAAAATTATTCACAAAACCTTAAAAAACAATTATACGTCGATATCCAAATCGATCCATTGATTTTGAGATTGCTAGATGACTCCAAAGTTTAGTGTATCCATATGGATAGTATCCATATGGAGGTTTTTACTAGAATCTGTTGCTTTATACTAAATAAAACTTAGTGGTTTTCACTAAAATCTGGTGGTTTCCACCAAAAATTTGAGGTTTCCACCATATTCTAGTGGAAACCGCTAGATTCCAGATTCCAAGTGTATATTATTTCGTAGAACTTTCCCTTTAGTTGTGATTTCAGTGCAATTCATTGAAATCGCATGATTTCAACAAAAATTTGATTGCAATCGAATTGATTGCATTAATTGCAATCAATGATTTCTAAAAAAATGATTTCAAAATGATTGCAATCACAAAATATTGCAATTTTGACAAGATTTCATTTTGAAATCTGAAATCATTTTGAAATCAAAGAATGAAATCAGTTTGGTTGAAATCACATTGATTTCAACGCCAATTGATTGCAGTTTTTGACAGCTCTGATGGATACAATGTAGCGAAAGGGTTAACCTGTAGCTTTCAATAAAAAAAATTATAAAAATTAAAATTTTTCTACTTTTATATAATTGATAATAACTTCAAAACTTGTCCACATATTTCCTTCTAAAACAATTTTTTTTCTTTGCAAAAATGCATGGGTTTTCCTTGATACCGATTTTTTCCACATATTTAAAATTAGATAATTGGGCGAAAAAGGCAATTATTTTTCGAATTTGTGTTCATTGCAGTTAAATTAACAATTTGCTATGAAAACCATTGTACGTTAGAGCGACTCACAAAAAAAAAAAGTGAAAAAAGTCCCTCCCTAGAAATCTACCTTGGTTTGTTCTATAACGATTCCCAAAATATTTCTGGTCTATCGTTAACCCATTCCGAGCTGCACCATTTTTAAAAAAGGTTTATTTTTTAGTTTTTTGAAAATATTTTCATTTTTTCCAAATCAACATATCCAATATGGGTATGATATGGTAGGGGTTTTCAACATGCGCTTAACGGTATATAGAACATGTCCAAGCATGTCCTAACTGTTGTGATATTCAATAAAATAATGAATAATTTGATGGGTTCTGTATTAAAATGAGTCAATTAGAAAATCAAATGAACATATCGCACCTGTACCTCTAAAGTGAGTCAACTCAAAATTTACAAATTTTCAGTGGAGGCAAAAAACGGGGTTTTTTTTAATATTTACTATAAAATTTAAAAACAGTTGTTTCATTGTAAAGAATTGGGAATAATAAATATACAACAGTAGTTGTTTTTGCGATTTTTTCAGTGATCGTCAAAAATAAACAAGTTTGTCTTTTTAGTGGATTCTAAAGAAGCTACTCTTATAACACAAAGAGGTTACAACTGTATTTCTTTTTGCGAAAGACTAGAAAAACCGATGTAAGATTTTTACAGTGGATACATATGACCACTGTGTATCATTTTCTTGCAAAAAGTGAAAATTGAAAAATTTAGAGTTGACTCACTTTAGGGGTACAGGTGCGATATATTTAAACATTACTCGATTTAAAATAACATTAATTTATTTATTTTTCCTTAATATGTACTAGTGCGCGTTTTAACTAAAATCTAATGATGTGGAAACAATGTGATTAAACATAGGCAATATGGGTATAAAAATTTTTATTTTCTCAAGTACATTTCAGTTCTGTGAAAAAGATGGAATTTTGCTAATTTAATACATTTTTCACGCTGCTCCGGAGTAAATTTAAACAAGAATGTGTAGTTTATTAAATTTAGAAGTGCATTTAGTTTCTAAATGACATCAGGATAAATTTCAGACCAAAAGCAAAAAAAACAAGTAAGAGTGTTAAATTCGGCTGTGCCGAATCTTTGATACCCTCCACCTCGGTTTGAGTCTTGATAATAAATGTATATGAAGAAGTAAACAATTTGTTAAACTTAATCCCAAATTATTTCAGCAAATTCTTTGGGTTGGTTGTCGTCTTTTCTATTATTTCGGATTTATTTCGGTGTTTGCTTTTTGGTCATCGTGGTTGCTGATCGGCATGCATTTTGGTTATATACCTATATGCATGCGTTTCCGGTTATATGACATAACTTCCCTTTTAATTTAGTTTTTGCTAATTAAATTGCTCGCCCTAACCTCCATTGCAAAGGTAATGGTTGTGTAGCGTGGCTATATGCATTAAATCGTGCTGATTGGAGATGGCTGTATAGTTTCTTTTAACTGGCCAAATATTTCTTCATTGCGGCCATATACGTCGGATGGAGTAACAAAATAATAACCAAAAAAAACTCTCAATTTTTTTTTATTAAAATATTGCCATATTTGGAAAACATAGAGAATAAATTTATAATAATGAATATTCAAATTAGGGATGCCAAGCGCAAAAAAACCAAATGTCCCAAACATTTTAAATAAAATAATTTGTTCTCTTTATTTTCTGAAAACTTCAAATTTTCATCCAAAAAAATTGTGAAAATTTATATATAAAAAAAAAATAACATTCTCATCAAATTGCGTTTATTTATGTAAAGGTTTTTATGTTCGCAATTCTTAAATATCATTTGACGTTTTCTAAAATTCATTGAATTTAAATTAATGTTTTCTGTAGTGTGATTCTGTAAATTTCAGCGATCCGACAATGGCAAAATATATCGACAGCTATTGTTGTTTGCACTAAGGATTAAGTGATTCACTAAGTACATACATCTTAACGACAGTCGACAAATCTATTTTTCTATTTATTTAAATTGTAAACGAGTGGCATCTCTGTCAAAATAAGCGAAAAATACAAAGAAGAATATTAAAAACAAATTACTTCGTGTTTGAGAGGATGATTTTATGTTTATGTTTAATATCTCTATTTTTTTACTAATATTTCTGTTTATTTATTTGAAAATTAAATAATGAATTGAATATGCTATTTAATTTTTTTTTACATATATAAAAAAGTTTTTTAATAGAAGCAAAATATTTTCACTATTTTATAATTTTTATTTATGTATGTCGACATTTCAACCTAAAAATTTAAGTTTTTATCGATTGAATAAACAACACAAAAATTTATGTATGACGACATTTCAGCCTAAAAATTTAAGTTTTTATCGATTGAATAAACAACACAAAAATGGTTGTCGTTTACATAATAACAACAGCTGGCTTTAACAATAGCGAATATCGTTTAAAAATTTTACTGATAATTTTGCTTTTCTTTTTTAACGATTCGACAATCGTTAAAAGAAGTTACTGAAAAGCTATTAATTTCTCCTGAATGCCAATATATTTTTTTAATGTAAACATTTTTCAAAGGTAAACATATTTGGTGTTTTTTTTGGAATTTCAATTTGTGTTTAACGAATAAAATTTATATGTATATTAAAGATGCAATTGATGTCTTCTAAATTTAAAATTATTATTTCCGACGTTTTGATATGATTTTCTGAAATTCAGTTAATATTTTCTAACTTATAATTGGAATTTTAATTCCAGTTTTTAGAATTGATATTTTCTTAAATTTGAATGGAAAATTTAAAAAGTGCAATTTTGTATTTATGTGAATAATAATGCTTTAGTAATTATAAACAATTTTTAAAAATTATATGTAATCGCAATCAGATATTTTGTAGGTAAAGCAGAATAATAATTCTATATAACTATGTAGAACTTTTTTGAAAGCAAAAAAACTCATTGATAACTCGGTAACTCTATTTTGTAAAAACAACAAAAAGTTAATATGCCAAACTTATGTTCATATTTGTAAAAGAATAATGAAAAAACGTATGAAATAAAAGACCAGCCCGTGTATACACTTAACATTGTTATGTATAATATCTATTTGAAAATATTGACGTTCATGTTAAAATAGAAATAACTATTGCAAAGCGTATTAGAACAAAAATTGTGGCGCCATCTACTGTGGCATAGTCACGCTGAGCAAAATGAAGTGACACTCTGTTAATGCAAAAGAAATGTATTTTCCCCATAACAAAATATTGCAGAATTTTATGTAAATAAAATAATATACCGATTTATTTCTAACATGCAGTTATTATGGATATACATATATCCTCCATATACATATACATATATAGAATATATGTATATATTTGTATTATTTAATATGATTATGTATGTAAATGTAAATATTACACACAAAAAATACAGCATCAAACGTTATTTTTGTGTTTTTGTCTTTAAATAAATTTATACATAAAATTTTTTTTTGCTAAATTTACATTGTTTTTTTTTTTTTATTAACAACTAGGTATTTTAGCATTATTTGCTTTAGATGCTGGTGAATTTTTACTCCCTTTATATTAACTCGTAGTGTCTGCTTGTCGAAAAAATTTTGGATCGATTTGAAACCCTTTCCCGTGACCCAATCGATCTGAAACTTTGCAGGCAGGCTCGTGGCAATGACAGAAATGATCTAGTAATTTTTTTTAGTGATGCCAAAACAATGGAAACTTTTAAAATTTTCTACCAGAGTTAATAAAAAAATATACAAAGGGTTAGTTTTTATTATGTTATTACCACAACGACCACAAAAACAACAAGCCCAGCTATGACAACAACACAACATTTAGAATAACAACAAGAACAATATAGAAACATCATATTTTTAATTTTTAATTTTTCAGAGATTTCCCTGGACCTGTTCCACCGATTTTAATGATTTTTGAAATAGAAATCTTTCCATGAATTTGCTGAATCATTCTCAGTAAAAACGGTCACTGTAGCTACACTATTGAGGGCGTGATCGTGACAAGAACAACATAGAAAATTATATTTTTTCTAGACTTTTTTAGTTCTTCATTCAAATCTCGGGCCCTAATCGACTGATTTGGACGATTTTAAACAGTAAACTTTTCAGGATGTTATTGAATCATTTTTTATGTCAACGAGCACCCTAGCTGCCCGATTGATGCCGTCCTCGTGATTTCCACAGACGGACAGACGGACAGACGGACATCGCTATATCAACTCCGGTTGTTATAAGGATCACAAATATATATATTTTATGGGGTCCAAAATTTTTTTTCTAATTATTACAAACGGAATGGCAAACTTATATATACCCTCTGCACCCTGGCCATGATTTTTTCGTGTTTAAAAAAATGAATTATTCCAACTACATATATTCTTATTGTAATATAATTGATATTCTATCTTCCTCCAAATTGAAATTTTGCTTAAAACTGGAATTTGAGCCTTATTCCATATATCCAAAATGTTATTTATTGTTATTTTAAAATAATTGGATAGGCCAATCCTTTTATTTTG
Source organism: Cordilura impudica (assembly GCA_963682025.1). Lineage (NCBI taxonomy): Eukaryota > Metazoa > Arthropoda > Insecta > Diptera > Scathophagidae > Cordilura > Cordilura impudica. The sequence continues at coordinate 295,353,914 of OY821518.1, read as the reverse complement.
TGCTCTCAAAAAAAAAAAAAAAAAAACAAATGCCTTATATTTTTGAGCGGAAAAAATTTTTTGTAGCCATTTTTTAAATGAAATTTGTTTTAAAATAATTAATTTATATTATTTTAATTTTTGTCAAACTCAAATGCCTCAAAATAAGTGCATGGTGCATAAATCAATTTTTGAAACTTTGGATGACATTAAGTTTATACAAATAGAAAATCAATAACTTTTAGTTATTTTCAATGTTAATTTGATTTTCCAATTAACTCATTTTAATACAAAACCCATATATAATTACAAATTTTTTAAATATCATAACAGCTAGGACATGCTTGGACACGTTCTATATACCGTTGAACGCGTCTTGAAAAAACCTATCATGTTGTACCCATATTGGATATGTTGACCTAGAAAAAATGAAAATATTTTCAAAAAACTAAAAAATAGACCTTTTTTTAAAAACGGTCCAACTCGGATTGGGTTAACGCTAGACCAGAAATATTTTGGGAGTCGTTATAAAACAAACCAAGATTGATTTCTTGTGGGGCACTTTTTTCACTTTTTTTCTCTCCATACAGAGTGAGTCGCTCAACTGTACATGTTTTCTTTTGGTTTCCTGTATTTTTATTACCTTTATACTAATGTCATTAGTAAACAGATTGGTTTATAACGGCTAAAGGTATAGTCTAAAAACAAAATAGAAAATAGAAAATAATTAAAAAACAAGTAAGTGTTAAATTCGGCTGTGTCGAATCTTTGATACCCTTCACCTGCGTCTTAAACTCAATATTACAACCAATGTTCGGTACGGCTACCACTTTAAATCTGTTCCCGATACACTAATTATTTTTTTAAAGGAATTTTTTACTTTTTTACTTTTTTTTAAAGGGTAGTTTAAAAAAAATACTTTTTAAGAAAATGTTTTTTAAGAATTGTACATTTTTAAGAAAAGGAATTTTTCGAAATAAAAGTGCGTTTACATCTGGAAAATCTAGTAGATTTTAGTTGAAACTATTTCAAAATCTATACCTTTTACATCTAACTTTTTTGAAATTTTGTGAGATTTTGTTTCCACAACAATAAACAGCTGATTAAAATAAATCATGTGAACTATAAATACCAAAAATATTCAAAACATTAAGAAAATGGCAATATGGATTTTATTATTATATTATACATCAAGAATGAAAATAGAAATTTTACGAAAAAAAACACATCAGCATTTGTTAAATGTATTGTTTGAACAACAAAAACAAATGCATTTTGCACAATTATTATTAACAGATGGGAATGGCCACATATAAGTATAAAAAATTATAACTTTTTATTCAACTTGTTTGCTTTTGTTTTTGTGTTTAAATGTCAATTTTTCAGTAACTGCGTTGCAATTTTCTACTACAATATTAGAAAAACACAGTAGTATCATTTGGTAGTGCCCAAGTTTGACAAGATTTTGTGAGATTTTTCTAAAATATAGTAACGAGCTAGATTTTGTTTTGTATGGGAAATCTTGTAGGAATGAACTAGATTGTGCTCGAAATCTCGTATATACTAGATTTTGCTTAGATGTAAGTACTTTTTAAGAATAGGTACTTTTTTCAAAAAGTAGGTTTTTTTTTAGAAAATGGGCAATTTTTTAAAAAGGTTGTTTTCAAAAGGGTTTTATTTTTATAGAAAGGGTACTTTTTTAAAAAGGGTACTTTAAAAAATGATACTTGAAAATAAAAGTGGTGTTTTAAAGAAGAGTACCTTTTTTTATGAAAGGGTACTTATTTTAAAAGAGGGTACTTTTTTAAAAAAGGGTACTTATATAAGAATACTTAAAAAATGTTACTGTTTCAAAAAAGGGTACTCGTTCAAAAAAGGGTACTTTTAAAAAAGTGTAATTTAAAAAAAATTGTATTAAAAAAAGGGGTACTTATTAAAAAAGGGTACCTTTTTGATAAAAGGAGTGCTTTAAAAATAGTAATTTTTTTTTAAAAAAGGTACTTTTTTTTAATAAAGTGCTACTTATTTTATAAAAAGGTAATTTAAAAAAAATTTTTTTTTAAAGTTTACTCTTTTAAAAGGGTACTTTTTTTAAAAGGGTTTTAAATCACACTTTTTTTTAAAAAGTGATAAAACTTTGAGTTTTTTAATAAGGGTACTCTTTAAAAAAAAATATTTTACTTTTTTTTAAAAAAAGAATAATTTTTTATATAAGGTTACTTTAAAAAAGATACTTTTTCAAAAAAGGGTACTTGTTCTAAAAGGGTTCTTTTTCAAAACAGCGAATTTCTGAAAAAACTTGTACTTTTAATAAAAAGGGTACTCATTAAAAAAGGTATTTTTTTTATAAAAAGAGTACTTTTAAAAAGAAGGGTACTTCTTTTTTTAATAAGGAACTTTTTTCAAAAAAGGTACTTTTTTAATAAAATGCTGCCTATTTAAAAAAGGGTAATTTAAAAAAAGGGTTATTGTTTTAAAGTTTACTTTTTTAAAAGGGGGTACTTATTTTAAAAAGGGTACTTTAAAAAGGGTTTTAAAATCACCTTTTTTTTTAATTGATAAAAAAGTGATTTTTTTTTAAATTTCACTTTTTTAAAAAATAATACTTTTTTTTAAAAAGGGACTTGTTAAATAAAGCGCACTTAAAAAATGATATACTTTTAAAAAATGTTAATTTTTTTTAAAGAAAGGACATTATTAAAAAAAGAGCACTAAAATATTGTACTTTTTAAAAAGGGTTATGTTTTTTAAAAATGGCAATTTAATGGTAATTTTTTGTAAACGGATACGTTTTTTATAAAATAGGTGATTTTTAAACGAATAGTATTTTTGAAGTGTACTTTTAATGCGATGTTAATGTAGAGAAAGCTATAAATTGGAAAAAAACTCTGCTTGTTCGTTCTAACTCTCGTATGAAAAGAAAGGAAAAAACATTTCTCATGTTCTTTTCTTTCTAATGTTGAGTTAAATAGTTGATTAAGCATGAGTTGAAGCAATAGGCAGAAGGATGCTGAAGATGAACAAGTCGCTTTGTTCGAAAGTAGCTACTCCATCTAGCGCTGTCTTCAATTTTTTCCAAATTTCTCTTACATTGCATAAAGTATTATCTTTTCTAGTATTAGAAAATTATACATGATCTCGAACCGAACTATGAATAACTAATTATTATTACAACACAAGATCGACAATACATAAAAACTAACAAAAAAGTGTACTTTAAAAAAGACTACTTTTTAAAGAAAAGGCATTTTTTAGAGATTTGTATACTTTTTAAAAAAAAATCACTTTTTAAAAATACAGTGCAGTTTTAAAAAGATTGTGCACTTATTTAAAATAAAGGGTAATTTAAAGAAATGGGTCTTTTTTTGAAAAAGGATATTTTAATATTTTTCTTTTTTAAAAGAGGGATTTTTTTTTTTAATAAAAAGTGCTTTTAGGAAAAGGTTACTTAAAAAATTACTTTCTTAAGAAAGTAAAAAACATCGTACTTTTTAAAGAAATAAGTAGTAAAGGATAGCTTTTTAAAAAATTATAATATTTAACAAAAAAGGTTTTAAATATAACTTTTTGCACGTGCAGTGTAACCAAACGTACACCCTCGGGAAGCAAATGCCACAACTACGATGATTACAACAATAAGAAGAATTACAACATATACATATCTGAAGAAAAACAACAAACACATTGGATATTTTTATTATATCTAAAGCTTTTTTCACATTTTTTTTCATATGTCGTAACACTTTGGACTCATTTTGATTATTTGAAATAGCAAATCCTTCGGGATGTTAATAAACGAAGAGTCTCCGGAACTTATTTCACTGCACACTGGTGTGGAGGATATATTAATTGAAAAACATAAAAAAAAATCATGCCCATAACAATTTTGTTGTTTTAAGTTTTCGAGTTTTGCAGGTCGAATACATAAAAAATAATATATATTATAATTCTTTTCCTTGATTTAAAGATTATGAACTTTTTGTTTGGCTCATCATTTATAAACAATAATTTAGTTGGTTACATTATTTTCCTAACAAAAGCGCATAGCTTTTGGCTCGTTTCATTATACTTAATTATGCTTAATAATGAATAAAACGCACCAACATGAATGAGAAACCAAAAAGAAAAAAAAAATAACAAGTTATGCACTTCCTTCAGGTTGTCATTTACAAAAAGTCCAAACTACTGTAGTCAAGAACGGCTGGCTCTTCTCGAGTGCTGTCTTTAATGTCTGGCCCGAATTTAATGTTACATTTTATAAAGTAGCCACATCTGAGGTTTTCCTTGATATTTTTTTTATGTCGTTTTGTTATTATTTTCTTTTTATTTCTTTTTTTTTTTTTGGGTAAGAAAAGTGTTGAAAAGTTTTCTAAAGGTTTTTACTCAAGTGGAATTAGCTGTGTTTATAATGTTTTAGTTTTTTTACATTAATTTTTGTAGTTTTCTATCCTCTGCTAACATCACTCGTTGTTAGAGTGTTTAAGTGTTTATGTGTAAAAAAAAGTGAATTGTTGCCACGTAATGTTGCTTTAATTGCCTAGATTATAGGTATTTTTGCAGCACTCATTCTTTGTTCTTTTTTGGTAATTGTAGTTTTTTTTGTTTGTTTTGTTGCTATTGTTATTTTATAAAATGCCCAAATTTATGCAATAAAATTTTTGATATAATTAAAATTTAGCATGAATAATGTACGAGTAAAATGTTTGTTTTTGCTAAAAATAAAATTATTAGTTGCAGGTTAATTATGAATAATTTTAAGAATTAAAGGGATTTGGAATATTATTTCATATTATTCACTTTTTTATTAAAAACAACAAAAAAAAAAAAAAAAACACAAATTTGAATGTAACTTTTATATTGTAGTCAGAAACAAATCCAACACAATAACTTGAGTTCAAAATTAAATAAAATAAAATATTCCTCTTTATGGATATTAGGCAAGAATATAAAAATAGGAATAAAAAAAAGTGCTTTAATTTGTTATCGTCTATATCTTTCATTAAAATTAAATTTTTTTGTTAAATCTGTAATCACAAGCGATAACCGCCTAAGTCGACTTAAGAACGATATGCTATCATATTCTACTAAAAACGCTTTATATTTACGTGAAATCCCCATTTCTCTGACACTGGTTTTTGAAAAGTTATTAATTAAGACTAGCAGATTTCAGTCTTCGAAATTCGAGTGCAAATTCTAGATTTTATTTTTTCATTAAATAAATACCCTAAAGGTATGCTAATCAATTATAGCCAATTCACAAATCAACACAAAAAAAAACAAACTCATTTTTATTACAAACACGTGAACAAATTTAATAAACACACACATAGCATTGTATAATTTTATGTATATGTTAGTAGCAACTTTAAATGTAATTTACTCAAAATAAGAGAAAAAATTAAAAAATCTGTAAATCTGTAAAACAGCTAAAAAGAAATACCTTTTAAATAGTATAAGCTTGGTCAAAATTGGGATAAAACGGTAGAATAAAACATCGGTCACAATAAATCGCCTAGCCCATTAATATTACAGATATACTGACCTAAGTCGTAATGGATCCCCATTACATTTATATAAACAGTTATTTTTCTCGAAAGAATAATTTTCGACGATTTGAGTTATGTACGTTATTCTACTAAAAAACTTAATATATACGTGAAATCCCCATTTCTTTGACACTGTTTTTTAAAACGATATTAATGAAAATATATTGACCTAAGTTGTAATGAAGCCCCATTACATTTATATAAAAAGCTATTTTTCCCGAAAGCATGATTTTCGACTTAGGCGGTTATTGCTTGTGACCACAGAAATATTAAAAAAGTTCTTAAAAATGCTTTTTTCTCGAAAACTAAGCAAGCTTTTTCGTAAAATTCCAAATAAAAAGACCAAATATCAAAAAAATCCGTTTTTCTCAAAAACTATACAAGATATATTTAAAAAAATCATATCTATATATATAAAATTCATTTTCTGTTTGTTTGTTTGTTTGACCGTTATACGAATTTTTATTTTTCAACGGATTTCTCTGAAATTTGGTACACATGATCGCTGTACTCCAGGTAAGGTCGCCGTATGCTTTTTATCGGCCATGCCTACTTTTACGCCCACTTTTTATATACAATTCATTTTCTGTTTTTTGGTATATTAGTTCGCTAAAAAATTTTGTATTTTTCAACGGAATCCTCTGAAATTTGGCAGACAGGATCCCTGCACCCCATGGAAGGTCGCCATATGCTTCTTACTGGCCACGCCTACTTTTACGCCCACCTTTTATATACAATTCATTTTCGGTTTTTTGGTATATTAGTTCGCTACACAAATTTTAACTTTTCAACAGATTTCTCTGAAATTTGGTATACACGATCTCTATAATCCAGGGGAGGTCACTGTATGCTTCTTACCGCCCACACCTACTTTTACGCCCCCTTTTAATATACAATTCATTTTCATGCTTCTTTCCGGCCACGCCTACTTTTACGCCCACTCTTTCTACATAACTCATTTTCTGTTTTTTGGTATATTTTTCGCTATAAAATTTTTTACTTTTCAACGGAATTCTCTGAAATTGGGTACTCGCAATCTCTGTCCTCCAGGTAAGGTCACCATATATTTCTTAACGGCCACGCTTACTTTTACGCCCACCTTTTATATACAATTAATTTTATGTTTTTTGGTGTATTTGTTCCCTACACAAATTTTAACTTTTCAACGGATTTCTCTGAAATTTGGTATACACGATCTCTATAATCCAGGGAAGGTCACTGTATGCTTCTTATCCCCCACACCTACTTTTACGCCCACTTTTAATACACAATTCATTTTCATGCTTCTTACCGGCCACGCCTACTTTTACGCCCACTTTTTCTACATAACCCATTTTCTGTTTTTTGGTATATTTTTCGCTATAAAAATTTTTATTTTTCAACGGAATTCTCTGAAATTGGGTACTCGCAATCTCTGTCCTCCAGGTAAGGTCACCATATATTTCTTAACGGCCACGCTTACTTTTACGCCCACCTTTTATATACAATTAATTTTATGTTTTTTGTTGTATTTGTTCCCTACACAAATTTTAACTTTTCAACGGATTTCTCTGAACTTTGGTATACATAATAACTATACTCCAGGGAAGGTCGCCATATGGTTTTTACCGGCCACGCCTACTTTTACGCCCACCTTTTATATACAAATTATTTTCTGTTGTTTGGTATATTTGTTCGCTACACAGATTTTAAATTTCTCAACGGATTTTTCTGAAATTTGGTTCACACGGAAATAATTTCACGGTAAACAAAGTCCCCAAATTTAAAAAAAGGCCCCCAAAAGAAATGAACAAATTCTCCAATTTTTCTAAAAACTAAATAAAAAAATTAACTTACACCCCAAAATCATTCTTGACTTTTTCCATATTTTTATTTCATGAATTTTGTTATATATTTAATTAAGTGAAAATTTGCACACTGCTCTCAATATCTGTACTGCAATAAACGCATTTAAGATCGCAGAATATAGCTCAGCAAAAATATCGGAATGATCTGAAAAATATATTTTGGTGATTAAAAGAAGTTGACGCGAACTGCGCGGAAACACGTGTGTAGCTGCCAAACGCGCGGACGCGGACGCGACGCGTTCGCCGCACACTGCTCAGCATAAATATCACAATGATCTGAAAAATATATTTTGGCGATTAAAATAAGTAAGGGAACAAATGCGCGGCAGCACGGGTGTGGCTGCCAAACCGCGGAAGTTATAAGAGGGGTACCACAGGGTTCAATCCTTGGACCACTACATTATTCGGTATATGCCAATGATCTTCCACAACAAATTAAATTCTCTAAGGTTCAGATGTACGCTGATGACATTCAGCTATATTTAAGTAATACCAAAGATTCAATTTTTTCCAAAACTCAAGAACTAAATTATGATCTCAAACGTATTCTTAATTGGGCAACTGCAAATGGTCTACGACTTAATCCAAATAAATCTAAGTGTACCTATAATATTAATAGGCTAGGCGATTTTTTGTGACTGATGTTTTGTTCTACCGTTTTATGCCGATTTTGATCAAACGTTTATTATTTCTTTTTAGCCGTTTTGCAGATTTACAGATTTTTTTAATTTTTTCCTTTATAAAATAAAATTTTACAATGCTATACGTGTGTTTATTAAATTTGTTAATGTGTTTGTAATAAAAATGAGTTTGTTTTTTGTGTTCATTTGTGAATTGGCTATAATTGATTAGCATACTTTTAGGGTCTTTATTTAATGAAAAAATAAAATTTCCTAGAATTTACGCTCGAATTTCGAGGGCTGAAATCTGCTACTTATAATAAAGAAGAAAGTGATGCATTTTGAGAATGAGATTAATGTCTTCCTAGGGGGCTCTAAAATTGACATCGTGGACTCTGTACAAAATGTCGGAGTTGTGTTTAATGGAACTCTGACTTGGTGAAATCATATTAATCAATCCTGTGGCAGAATTTATAGTATGTTCAAAAGCTTATGGTTAATACAGCACTTTACTCCACCGAAAATAAGATTGCTACTTGCAAAAACATATCTTCTACCAACATTGCTATATGCATCTGGGGTTTTCACAGAGTGCAACTCTAGGGATAACAGGAAACTAACTGTAACTTTCAACAACATTATTCGCTACATCTTTGAATTAAGAAAATTTGATCATGTATCCCAATACTCGTGTCATGTCTTACGCATGTCTTTTGACAACTATATTAAATTCAAGAACATTATATTTTTACATCTTATATATTAAAAGAATTTATGAATAAACTTTGCATTCAAAATTTTTTTTTAAATATTTTTCTTCTCTCAAACCTCTATAAATAGAGTTCTAATTAACGTAGGCTGTTGACATAGGTCTAAGAACACTCAGTGGATCAAGCTCCTTCTTTTGAGCTATTAACTGCTTAAATTCGTTGGGTTTGAGGAAAGTTATGCGTGGAGAATCAACTTTACTTTTACTGTACGTTAACTTATCTTGGCAGATTTTGGCATTACTGTACGTTAACTTCTCTTGGCAAATTTTGGTATTATATTATAAAAATTATATAATATAATATAATGCTGCGGAGCAGCAGGGGTCCTCTAGTAAAATTATTATAACAAAGGCTCCAAAATTAAATTTTTTATTCTGAATGTCAATTTTTTATTCTAACTATTCGTCTCTAAAACCAGTGTTATGCAAAATACAAGCAATGCAATAGGGTTTAGAAAATTACTATACCAATACTTTAATTTATTTTATTTTATTTTTTCTTAATGTTTTTAAATTGTAATTTATAATATTTTAAATTTAGAATAAGAGTTACTGATGATAAATATATAGTGAATAACTTATCTGATTCCATTACTGTAATTTATAAGATACTGTTTAATGGAAAATCGCATTTAATAAATAAATACAAATACAAATAAAAATAAAAATACAAAAGTTCATATGGGATACTATATTTATATGGGGACTAGGTCGAAAAATTGGGGACTAGATTGACTCAGAAAGTAATACTCAGAAAGTGATTCTGAGTCGATCGGTATAATAAAAGTCATTTTACCCTGACCACTTACTGGTATATAAATAAAAAACAAATTGTATATAAACATTAAAATAAATAAGATTTACTATACGATACCCTATACCATGGTTTAGAGACCCTATCGCTTCGGTCCAACTAAGTGGATATAGAAAATAAGTATAAACCAAATTTGAGTGGCATTGTTATTAATTTTTTTGGCTCCAGATATGAAAAAGTTCATATCGGATACTATATTTATATGGGGACTAGGTCGAAAAATGGACCGATCCTGATTGTATTAGGTAAAGTCACTTATATTTTAAAAAAATATATACCAACAAAATTTGAGAAAAATCTGTGCAAAGTGTGCGAAAGTGATTCTGAGTCGATCGGTATAATTAAAGCACAAAGTCAATATACCCAAAGCACATACTGGTATAGGGTATAAAAAGCTCTTAAAACTGCAAGGTTTTATTTTAGGATCACCTACATCTTCCGTTATAAAATCAATCTTGATTGTTATTGGTGCTGTTAACATTTTTGTTTCTTTTAACTTTATAGATTTTTTATTCGATGAAAACCAAAAAAAAGTTTTGATTCATAAAAAATAGCAAATTTAATTAAAGAAACTAAAAATTAATTTTAAATTAATATTTTTAAATATAAATGTCAGTTCAAGTTATGGAACGTTGAACAGAAAAAAAAAAAAATACCTAAAATAGAAATATTTTTAGAATAAGGTTTCCATTTAAAGATTTTCTGAAACATTCATTGTTTGATTTCTTATTTGTATAAGATATATATTCGCATATGACTTTACTAGGCCTGACTTATATACTTTATTTCACATTTATATTCATACACTAAAAAAAAAATGAGATTCTACTTTTTTTAAATATATTCTGCCTGTCTTCCAATATTTGTACCCTATTACGAGTATTTAAAAGAAGGCAATAACTGCAATTTTTTGTATTTTATGGCGCACAGTGGCTCGTTTTGGCATTGTCCGTGGCAAAGATCATAACTTGTGAAGTATAAAGATATTATAAAAAATTTAAAAAGATGTTTTCGGTACAAATTTCATATATCGCACCTGTACCTCTAAAGAGAGTCAACTCAAAACTTTGCAATTTGCACTTTTTGCAAGAAAACGATACACAGTGGTCATATCTATCCACTGTAAAAATCTTACATCGATTTTTCTAGTCTTTCGCAAAAAAAAATACATTTGTAACCCTCTTTGTGACATATTTTGAGCTGCACCCAAAAAACTTGTTATTTTTGACGATCACTAAAAAAACGCAAAAACAACTACTGTTGTATATTTATTATTCGCAATTCTTTACAATGAAACAACTGTTTTTAAATTTTATAGTGAATATTAAAAAAAAAAAAAAATATCGTTTTTGCCTCTACTGAAAATTTCTAAATTTTGAGTTGACTCACTTTAGAGGTACAGGTGCGATATGTTTATTTAATATTAGATTTTTATTTGTATCGCATGTGCATATTTTTTAAAATGTTTTTTATACTAGAAACGTAATTATAAATATATTTTATAGTTTATAGTCCTTTTTTGTAAAGACTTTGACATTAGCTGTGCTTTCTAATACGACATTCGATACTCTCCAGTTCCACTAATCTGCGACAGAAGTCATTTAGCGAATTCAGGACGCATTTAGTGTACCAGCTACTACCGTCATAGGGACAGTGAAGCACTTGTGCAGTTCCGATTCAGAGTCGGAGTATTTCGTACATACTGTAAAAAGTGTCTTAAGGTTATTGGTTTTACTTCTAAATAAATATGTTGTGACAATGTTGTTATCTTCGCATCAGAACATTTTTTGCGTTTTTCCCTTTTCCTCTTTAATGCTGTTTGCTTTTGATTATTAATTATCTTTTATTTGTATATAAATAGATTAACTTTTTCTTATTAGTTTTCCAACAGGCATTTTATTATTTTTTTCCCCTTTTTAATAAGATGCGGATTAGTCATCAAGATGTCTAGTGATTGTTTGTCATCATGACGGCATAATTTACTGCCAAATCAATTAGACTTCTTATATGTATATTCCATTTAATTAAGCACAAGTTAAGGATATAGTCTTTCATGATATGATATACTGTCAATTAATATGGAAGTCTTGGGCATGTTTGCATAAATATTTTAAATAAGCGTCTGGTGAAAATCTTTTTTTTTTTTTTTTTAAATTAGCTTGAAATGCTTTTGCTTGAAGTATTCACATCAAACAAAAATATTGTAATTTGTTTAAATGAATTTTTTTAACTTGAAGAATTTTATTAGAATAAAAACTAAAATAAAAAAAAAAACAAAAAATTATCCATCGTGCTTGTTAGGCTTAAGTTAAAACTTTTTTCTGCTTTTGCAAAAGTTTGTATGAAACACTTTTCCTGACGCGCTCCAACCTGATGGAAAAAAAACTAGCCTTTTATTTATAACTAGCAGATTCCAGCACTCGAAATTCGAGTGCAATTTCGAGACAACTTTTATTTTTCCACTTAGCCAATTCACAAACCAACACTTTTTTTGGTTTAGTTTTATTATTGTGAATGAAGATAACAAACTCATTAACAAACACATTAACAAATTTAATAAAACACACATAGCATTTGTATAATTTTATGTATGTATGTGTTAGTAGCAACTTTAAATGGAATTTACTCAAAATAAAGGAAAAAATTCAAAAATCTGTAAATCTGCAAAACGACTAAAAAGAAATACCTTTCAAATAATATACGTTTGGTCAAAATTGGGATAAAACGGTAGAACAAAATATCAGTCACAATAAATCTCCTAGCCTATTAATATTATAGATGCCAATAAATTTGGTTAAATTTTCCGAAGATTTATTATTCATTTTATATATTTTACTCAAATACTTTTTCTTTCTCAAATATAACTTTCTTTCTACATTTTTATCTAAATTTTTTACGTATAATTAGTTGAACATGCCAAATTATGCTTTGCTAGCGTTGCTTATATCAAACACTATTCCAATTATGACATCTCATTTGGATAGAGTAATATTCACTTCTAAAGATGTAACTTCTAAAATGATCCGTATACTATTTAAACAGCGCACAGTGGGTTGAAATCTCAAAAAATGGAGATTAATTAAACTACTTATCTGATTTTAAAAATTCTTTCACTATTAGAATGATACGTTACCAGTAAGTGATATAGGCTATACATCTTTTGGAAAAATGGGCGGTGAAACTCCACATATTAAAAATCGCTCTAGCGGCCATAGTAATAGACCGATTGTCATGAAACTTTCCCAATTTTGTACTGTTGAGCTGCTAATAGTCCTTGGCTATACTTCGTTATGATAGGATAAAGGGGCGTGGCACTGCCCATATAACCTGAGACTTAGAACGGATATATCTCATGAACTATCAGAGGTATGAAGATGAGATTTGGTATATATGTTGATCGTACAGTATGAATTACATCAAAGATGGGCGGTGCCACGCCCCCTTTTAAAATAAAAAAATGTTGTTCTGGCTCAGTCGGATTTTTTTTTTTTTTAAAGTAATACAAATTTTACATAGCGATCAATTTATTTTTAATATAATTACGTAGACGAAAGGGGGATTATTGTATCATAAATATAACTATATTCGGGACTCAAAGCAGAAATTAAAATTGTTCGATCGTGGACGTATGTGTCTGTCTGGTGAGCGTTTTGTTCAAAAATATAAATAGCTTTTTCCTTCATGTCTACAAAATAGGAAAAATAATGTATACATAAATATTTATATATGGGGGGTTTCATGTCAAGTGCACCAACTTTTGAAACCGATGTCTTCCGATCGGTATGAAATTTGCACCAAGGTTAGTCCTATTGGATAATAGTTTAAACACAATTTTTCAACAAGATCGGTCCAGATCTCTCTGAGTTAGATGGGATCAAAATTTGACATTTTGGCCAAACAGGTGTTTTTTTTTCTCATCCATATAACTTATTACCTATTGTTCTTAGAAAATTTTCTCGCAAATAGTCCAAATCTCTCTGAGTTAGATGGGATCAAAATTTGACATTTTGGCCAAACAGGTGTTTTTTTTCTCATCCATGTAACTTATTACCTATTGTTCTTAGAAAATTTTCTCGCAAATAGTTTAGATAGCTATTTCTTCAATATTTCGGAAAAAAATACTTAAAAAAAAATATTGTAGACTTTTTTTTTTGCTAAATCAAAGTATTTTTTGCCTTTTTTTTTCAAAAAGGGCATTTTTTTTTTGATAAGAAAGCTTAGGATTTTTCCATTAAGAGCTTTTTGGTCGCTTAGTGGGATGGGAGTGGGATATCTATCAAAATAAATGTTTTGTAACTCAAGACAACGGTTTTTCAATTTTTCACAAATGCACTATTTTGAATTTTTTCCTATTTTTGTGTAAAACCTTACAAATAAAACTTATACTGAGAAACTAGACAAATTAACCTTTCCGAAGGTATGTAACATAATCTAACTAAAATTTCATACCCTCGATACTGTAATACCCAGAATATGTTAACCTCAGGAAAAAAATCACTTTTATACTATACTATACTTAATTTATTGTAGCTGATGAAGTATTTAAGTCTTGTAAATTTTTAAATACCCAGCCTTTCATCCAGCTTTTTTGTCGCCTTTATTTACTGCGTTTTTTTGTCAACCGTTTCTTGGCGTTACTAGGTTCAGCTGTTGATTTCGCTGACGGTTTATTTGTTGTCTTTGGAAAGAAATCGCATTGAATAGAGGCAGAAAACTTTTTCAACTTGAGTCTTCCATCGACAAGCGGTATAAAAGCATGGTATTGAGCGGTGCCATCGATTGTTGCCGCAGCATCGAATCTGCTCTTCAGTGTTTTCAATGTTTCCTGATGATCCTCTTTGATACTAAAAACTATTTTAGATTCTTTACAATAATTCTTTGCCCAATGGAATAAAGCAGTCGCATCTAAGATGCGATCTAGAGGCTATACTTCGCTGCATTTCAGGCTATACTTCGCTGCATTTAAGGTTTGCTGCAATACCATCACATGCTCCTTTACCATGAGCAGTAGGATGAAAATGCCACTCAGCTGGCATTCCAAAATCTTTTTCATGAGCCATAAGATTTGCGAAGCTACTTCTGTTTTTAAAAGGTTGACGAGCTCAGTCCGAAATGTAGTACACCTTCTTTACTGTAAATTTAGATTTTATACATTTTAGTATTATCTTCTGGTACTCATAAACTGCAACGGTATCATGCTTTAACTCATCGGATCTGATTGCCATACTTTTGTGTTCCAGTTTTTCATCTTTCATGTAGTAAATAACTACTGTGAATATAGTTGCTTGGTCGTTATTGAAGTGGAATGCTTGTATGGCATCCTGAAGAACATATTTATAGTTTTCTGCGAAATCATATGAAATAACGAATTCACCAGACTTCAAATGTATCTTCAAATCCTTGAAGAATGACCATTGCTCTTTGACTAAAAAGTCATGGTTTCTCAAGTTTAGCAATCCTGTACACATTTCTTCCACAAAATCATCCACATTTAAAATGATTGTTTTCAATGTGCATCTGTCAGTCTGAATCCAAGAATCAAATTTGCCCTCCTCTATATATTCTCGATCTAAAGAGTTGATTAAATTTTTTTTGATGAATGTGGTTTTCGGGCAATTGGTACATTCACCTAAGTGGCAAGAAGTTGTTGCATTAGGACACATAGTCAATTTAAGGCAATCGCGGTAATCGTGTAAATCTTCTGCCGAATCATCTGTTAAATACTTTAAGTTGATTTCCTTCAACATCAGTTTAACATTTACATGTTAAATGCAAACGCATACTGTGTGAGTTCCGCTGCTTACTGCCAAAACGCAATGGTTTGGCCTCATTTGGGTAAATTTCGTGAAGCCAATTTTAACGTCCTCGTGATCAGATTGAAATGTTGCAAATAACTCTTTCAGGTTACAGAGGACCATTCTCTTCTGTTATATTATGAAGGTATGTTACATACCTTCGGAAAGTTTAATTTGTCTAGTTTCTCAGTAAGGTTTTACACACAAATAGGAAAAAATTCAAAATTGTGCATTTGTGAAAAATTGAAAAACCGTTGTCTTGAGTTACAAAACATTTATTTTGATAGATATCCCACTCCCATCCCACTAAGCGACCAAAAAGCTCTTAAAGGAAAAATCCTAAGCTTTCTTATGAAAAAAAATGCCCTTTTTGAAAAAAAGGCAAAAAATGCTTTGATTTAGCAAAAAAAAAAGTCTACAAAAAAAAAATTTTTTTTTTTAAGTATTTTTTTCCGAAATATTGAAGAAATATCTATCTAAACTATTTGGGAGAAAATTTTCTAAGAACAATAGGTAATAAGTTACATAGATGAGAAAAAACACCTGTTTGGCCAAAATGTCAAATTTTGATCCCTCTAACTCAAAGAGATCTTGACCGATCTTGTTGAAAAATTGTGTTTAAACTACTATCCAATAGGACTAACCTTGTTGCAAATTTTATCCCGATCGAAAGACATCGGTTCAAAAGTTGGTGCACTTGACATGAAACCCCCCATATATTTATTATAAGACATGTGTTTCTGACCTGCTATTTTAAAAAATATGCCCAAAGCCATCATACTCCAATGCATCGCCCTCGTTATAATCATCATCGTCATTATATCATGATTTGTGCCTTCTGGTGCCACGTTCGTCAAAACTGAAGGCGAAACTAGTAGATCTAAATACTACTGATTTTGGAAGTTGGTGGAATTTTTTTTTTTTAGCAATTTTGTTTTTCCAGATAGGATTGGATCTGAACTTAGTAGGAACCTGTTTAATATGTCTCGATTGCAATCCGCCCGACTACATATGCGAGAAAAATGTTCTCTGTAGTTTGTAACGAGTGTTTTGTCTTGCGGCTGGGCTAGCTAGTCGCGTCCAGGGTCTATTCAAGGACCTCAAAACCGTAAATAACAAGACAGTTGTTTTTCCTTTTCTAGGATTGAATATAACAAACTAAATTTTATTGTGTAATTGATATATGTATATAAATATCGTAAATAATGACACACTGGCGAATGGCTCTTCGTCTCTTATTCGGACCCTCTAGGCTTCTTATCGGTGGTCGAAATGGTTGTTTATCCGTAGATCGACAAATTCGACTGTAGTTGATTGTGTCGGTAAGTCAGCTGCGTAATCGGCGGCAATCGGTTGTGTTGGTGAATTGATCACTTAATCGGCGGCCGTTGGTTGTATCGGTAAATCGGCTGTTTAATAGCAATCAGTTGTAGTTGCGAATCGGTTATTTAATCAGCACAGATCGGCTGCATCGGTAGGTCGACTACTTAATCGGTGGTAGTCGGTTGTGTTGTTAATTCGGTTAATCAATCGGTACACATCGGCTGTATCGGTAGATCGGTTGTTGTGATCGGTTATATAATCGGTAGCAATCGGTTTTATTGGTAACTCGGTTATTCAATCGGCAGCAATCGGTTGTATTGGTAGCTTGGTATTTCAATCGGTAGCCGTCGGTTGTATCGGGAGATCGGCTGTTCAATCGGGAGTAATCGGTTATATCTTTAGATCGGTTGCTTCGCTTCGTAGTCGGCTGGCTCGCTCGGCACAGATCGGATGTGACGGTAGCTCGGTTGCTTCGTTGAGTTGTCGGTAGCAATCGGTTATATTTGTCGTTCGGTTATTCAATCGGTAGCAATTGGTTATATCTGTAGATCGGCTGTTTAATCGGGAGTAATCGGTTGCGATGGTAGCTCGGTGGTTGAATTGTCGGCTGGCGTGGCTGCTCGGTACATATCGGTTGTGATGGTAGCTCGGTTGCTTCGCTTAGTTGCTGGCTGGTTTGGCTGCTCGACACAGATCGGTTGTGATGGTAGCTCGGTTGCTTCGCTTAGTTGTCGGTTGATTTGGCTGCTCGGCAAGGGTAGGTTGATGGCAATCGCCGACCTGGAAGCAGAAGAGAAGAATTAGCGAGAGCAGTCAACCGAAGGTTGCTGGAGTAGCGAGAGCAGTCAACAGAAGTTGCTGGAGTAGCTGGCGCAGTAAACAGAAGTTGCTGGAGCAGCGAGAGCAGTCAACCGAAGGTTGCTGGAGTAGCGAGAGCAGTCAGCAGAAGTTGCTGGAGTAGCGGGAGCAGTCAACAAAAGTTGCTGGAGTAAAATTTATTGATGACGACCGAGGTCGATCGTCAGTACAAAATATGTCCTTGGATATATCTACATGGTGGCAGATTGTTCCGACATAGGGTCTTGTCACCAACTAGACTTAACCCAGAGTCTTGTCATTAACTCGACTTGACTGCCTTTGCCTATACCAACCTTGTTTACTTATCTAAACTAATATATTGACTGAATGAGAATCAAAAAGATGGTGTTTAAGTGTAATGTGGTTGGTATAGGTTCAGTTAGTATTCGTGTTGTTAATGTGTATGAACGATTAAGTATGGGTAGTTGTATTACGTATTAGATATGTACGTTATATTTTGCGACGTTACAAGTTTTTAAAAACTTTGTTAGAACAACGCTTAAATATCTGTGGTTGAAGATTCGATAGTAAAAGTATTACTTCTGACTTGCGAAACACTATATATTAAGCGTCGAAATATACCGAATTTCAATTAACACTATTGTACGCGAATAGCTCAAAAATTACTTAAATTTAATACAATGCAGCTTGACAAGTAAACAACATATGACATTGAAATTTTCAGTAGTGATGTAGAATTTAATATACTTTAATCGGTTACTAAATATTTTTCAAAAAAGCCAAATTTGCATTTTTCAATTAATATCCATTTTTTGCGATTTCAACCCTCAGTGCAGCGTCCTGGTATTAAGTTGTGTCATATAAACGCTCAGAGTCTGAAAAATAAAATTGATGCGTTTCGATAAATTTTTGAAAGCTCTGGTGTACACATTGTGTTTGTGTCTGAGACGGGGTTTAATGAATCTGTCCCTGATTCCATTATCGAATTAAAAGATTTCTGAATATATCGTTGTGATAGGAAAACTCCTTGTGGTGGTGTGGTTATATACAGTTTGTCAACAATTCTTTGCAAAATGAAAAAAAATCATAGTTCTAATTTTTAAATTAAAAATTTTTTTTTAACAAAAACGAGTTTTCTTTCACTTTTGCTTTCATTATATTATAAGGGTACGTAATAGCTAATAATATTAATAACAAAAATTGGCAAATTTCAGTATGAAACAAAACAAAAAACAACAAAAACAAAAAAAAAAGATATTCACTTGTCAATTAATTCTTTGCAAAATGCAAATACATGAGAGATTTTTAATCGAAACTTAAAAAGTATAGTATTAATTGTGTTAATATTGGGTATGGTGGCCATTGGCATCAAAGACTGCCTTCAGCCGACGCGACATTGACTGTATAAGGCCATTGAAGTCGTAATATTCTGGGATTTTCTGCCATTCTTCTTGAATTGCTTTCTTCTTCAATAAAGCCCATAAATTTCCGATGGGATTTAGATCACGACTTTGGGTAGGTGTGTCAATAACTTTGCTGCAATTATGTAGCAGCCAGGTTTTGCAAAGCAACGATTTGTGTTTGGGGTCATTATCCTGATACAGCTTGTACTTCAGTTAAATTGGGTTTTGAGGATCAACAAACCCGGAACTGATCGCGATCCTTGACAATTCATTTTGTAGGAAGTCCAAATAATATTCCTTCGTCATAACTTCATTAAAAATACGCAGCTCACCAACGCCATTGGACGATATGCAACCCCATACATTCTTCTGCTGGAACGCAGTGTTTGGCTTTCTCCAAACTTTGCTGGGTCCATCATGATAGTAAAGGGTGTCCCAACAAGAACGCAATTTTTAAATCTGGCAACATTCGAAGTGTCATTGTTTGACATTTGAACAATTGTTATTGTTTGCTAGTAGAAGGTACGAGGTTAGTAAAAATGGAGCGCTACACGAATGAACAACGCATTCTCATTGTGAAATTGTTTTACCAAAATGGTGAAAGTTTTGCGGCTACAGTTCGCAAATTGCGATCAATTTGGGGTCACAATAATGCTCCAAAAGAGTCAACTGTAAAAAGATTAATGGATAAATTTGCCGAAACTGGGTCTGTTAGTGATGTAAAGACAACAACGCGCCATCGACCAGGTTGATCGACCGAAAATGTCGCAGCTGTACGTGATGATGTCGCTCAAACTCCATCCACCTCAATTCGACACCGAGCTCAGCAAATTGGTGTCTCCAAATCCACTATGCAGCGAATTTTGACGAAAGATTTGCATCTTCATGCATACAAAGTTCAATTGACTCAGGAACTGAAGCCAGCTGACCATGGACAGCGAAGGGAGTTCGTTAATTGGGTATTGGAGAGACAACACGAAAATGCTGATTTTGCCGCTAAAATCATCTTCAGTGACGAGGCCCATTTCCATCTTGATGGCTTCCTCAATAGGCAGAATTGTAGCATTTGGGGTGAGGAAAATCCTCGAGTGATTCACGAGAAGCAAATGCATCCTCAACGTGTCACTGTGTGGTGTGGTTTTTGGGCTGGAGGAATCATTGGACCTTTTTTTATGAAAATGAGGCAGGTCAAGCGCAAACAATCAATGGTGTTCGGTATCGTGAAATGATAACCAGTTTTTTCTTGCCTCGAATTAAAGAAATGAATGTGGAGGGCATGTGGTTCCAACAAGACGGCGCCACATGTCATACTGCCAGAGAAACAATTCAATTGCTGCATCAGTCATTTCCCGGTCGTGTTATTTCACGTTTTGGAGATCAGAATTGGCCGCCTAGATCGTGCGATTTAACACCATTAGATTTTTTTCTTTGGGGTTTTTTTGAAGTCGATGGTTTACGCGAATAAGCCGACGACGACTCAAGCCTTAAAAGAGGAAATTGGACGCTGCATTAATGAAATACCGCAGCATTTATGCAAAACGGTCATTGAAAATTTCATTAAATGATTGCGTGCATGCCAGCAAAGCCGCGGCGGCCATCTGCACGATATATTGTTCCATACATAACCTCATTCTGTCTACTTTACGATATAATAAAGTTTCACGATTTTTTTTTAAATATCTGTGTTTTATTTAAAATTTAAAAATTGCGTTCTTGTTGGGACACCCTTTATAACATTATCTTAGTTTCATCACAAAAAAGAACATCATTCCAGTACTCTGTACTGTTGTTAATATTAGCAACACAAAAGTAGAGCCGCCTTTCAATGTTATTGGCAGAAAGCAATGGCTTCTTTCTGGCTATGTGTGATGAGTATTTGTGCATTTTGAGAACTTTTCTTACCGCCTCATGGCTCACTTCCTTATAGCAATCGTTTTTTATATCTAATGCCAACTGCCCCAAGGTTGTTTGCGGATTTTCTCCAATCTATTTTTACAGCCATCTTAATAATGTCGTGAAGTCGATTGGTTTGTCGCCAACAAATTCTTCAATCCCAACATATTTCATCTATACAAACAACACGCTTTGGATATATTTTTTGTCAACAACATTGATAAAGTTCTATTATATGACCAGCTATCAGCACCTTGCTTCTCCAAACATGATTTAATATTTTTAGCATTTGATTTTCAATTGCAGTATGTTTGCACTGAGGTTAACTTTCATGATTTTAAGAATATGAATTACAACATTATGTTATCTGAGCTATCAAATATTGATTGGAACTCTATTTATTACATGGCTTCAGTAGATGGTCAGCTGTATTTCTTAGAAAATAATCTGTTAGATGTACTTATGAAATCCGTTCCAATCAAAATCGTTAAACGAGAAGCTAAGAAAATGCCTTGATTCCATGTGGCAATTAAATCAACAATTGATCGCTGATCGAAATCAGAGTATTACTCTAGTCGTTTTTTATCAGCTGTTGGATCTAAACAGACTTGGTGTGGCTACCAGTGATATAGACGTGTGTGGCTACCAGTGATATAGATGTGAGAAAGTAAACGAGTCCTTCACAAATCTTCCCAACGGTCGTTCGAATATAAGCTTTTATGACCACTGTCCAGCAACTTATTGTATTTGTTTTAACTTTGGCTGTGTAAATCAATCGGATATTCTATGTAGTGACTCGCGATTAACTCAAATGCAGTTGGGGTTGACAACATTCATTAAAAATTTCTGAAAGCTATTATTCCGCTAATGTTACCTTATATCATTCATATCATGTTAACTTATATTATTCCACATTCGGCTTGGACGGTTAATAAACAAATTTTCATGGTTATGTGTTGTGCGATCCACTGGACAATAGGCTGAAAAGGTATGAGATCTTCTAGAAGAGCGGATGGTTAGATGAGTCATTGTAATATCTATAATAAAGTATAATACAACCAACATTCAGACGATACTCCAATATGTCAATAGAGTTTGTTACTCTACTTTCATTGATAAGCACCAATGCCCTCCTTTGTACATGATACATAAGCTTCAAAATAGACTATGAAGCCCGAGCCCATGTGTGAAAGTTGTATTTTATTTTTAGTCGGATATATATATATATATATGTTCCTTTCACTCTTCGAAGAAGCACAGAGCCATAACAAGGTGGTTCCAATAATCTCGATCTTCGGCTCAATGCTTGACTTCGTTCCACTTCATATGCATTCTCGAAAGTTCTGTTGTAAGTTGCCGCTTCCAGGTATGCGCTGGTCTCCCGACTCGTTTGCTTCCCTGCGGGTCCCAATCTAGGCATTTCTCTGTAATATTATCGTCTGTTTTACGGGGGTGTGACCTACCTAACTCCATTTCCTCTTACTTATTTCTAATAGGCTGCGGGTTTGCCTCCATTCAGAGTTGGTTGTTGGATATTGTTACAGGCCAGAAAATCCGTAATATTTTGTGGAGGCATTTGTTGAGAAATACCTGAAGGCATTGTATGTCACGTGGTGCCAAGTTCCAGGTCTCGCATCCATATAACAGAGTGGATTTTATGTTGGAGTTAAATAGTTTGATTTTGGTTTGTTTCGAAATATTAGATAATTTCTAAATGGGGTTTAACTGAGAAAATGCACTCCACTCTTTATTTATGCGACTGCATATTTTTTATAGTAAAATAAATAAATAGCTTCAAATTGATACCAGAATTGTCTAATTTAAAACATAACAAGTTATTGCAGTTTTTCACAGTAGTGCCAAATCCAAGATGGCCAAAATTTGTTAAAAATTACCATTTGGCTGAAAATGGGCAGAATGAATAACAAACTGAGATATGAGGATCAACAAATTTTTCTAATTTTGGGTGATTTGACATGGAATGACCCATATAGGTGGCGTAAATAGTAAGGGGATCAGATCGGGTGAAGAAATTCTTACACGGATTTAGGAAACCTAGGCACTACAAAGCTTCTCTAAACAATTCAAAAATGTATCTATTCCAACGGAAATCTCACTTAATTTTCATGGCCAGAACATCAAGAGCATCTGAGTCCTCAATACTTATCATTGGATCTTATGAGCATTGCGTCTAATGAGCAGTAAAATCGATCCTATTTACTAAACCCGACTCGAAAGAATGACAAATATTGATGTCGTCTGGAAAAGAGCAGATAGGATTGGAAGTCTGACATAGAAGATCATTAAGAAAAGTAAAGAAGGAACAGAGCTTTGCGATACTCCTGCATTTAACTGAAACTCATTAAATAAGACACCATCTAATAAAACAAGTATATTGCGATCTCTGATGAGACTCGTAATAAATCGAGATAAATAATTATCAACACTAAAAGCAATCAGTTCTGGTAAGTGTCCGATGTGACACACCCGATTGAATGCCTTGGAAATATCTTTAAAAAAACCTTTCTTCTAACGAATCGGTGAATGGACTGACTCCAACGTTCCGAAAGGAGCGCCATCAGGTCAGCCGTAGAACGACTTCTGTCTTTCGTTAAGCAGTAAGTTGGTCTCTAGATAATTCACAAGATTGTAATTCACCATGCTCTCCATTACCTTTAAAAGCATAGAGTAAATTGCAATTGGCCAATCATTTTCAGGGTTATTAGCTGCACCCTTTTTTGGGACTGACTGAACATTGGTATCTTCCACGGCACGAAACGCTAAAAAGGTTTGACGATGGACGCGATTGCGTCGAAGAATACTGTTTTAGTACCAGTGCTGATATGCCATACGGTCCCGATGGCTTGTTTACATTAAGCTTTAAAGGACTCCTCTTTACAGCACGAGCTCAAAAGAATATTTTAGAAGAGAAGAGCTACTCGCGAATTGTTCAGCTAAAAGGTTAGCTTTCTCAACCGGGTCAGTGAATTTTGGGTCATTCTTTATAAGGGGAGCATTGTCTTTTAACGAGTGACCAGAAGACTTTACTGTCCTGAGGCAGTAGATAAGTTTTTCACGTCTCAACACTTTGGAACATTTGGTTCTCGCCTGTTTCCGCATTTTTATTCATACTCCAATTACTGAACACTTCCTCTCTGGATCTGACTGAATTTTTGCATGTCTGGTTAAACAAACGCTTAAGTTTTATATATATATATATATGTTCCTCTAACTCCCATTGCAGCATAGGGCGCCACCTGAGTTGATGTTGTCAGTATCTCTTAGCGTTCTTACGTTAGATATGCAAAGGTCGTTAACGAAGGTTTCGGTTTACCATTTAGAGGCTGTTTAATTAGCGATTCGTTAGCAATTATGATTCGGGAATGTGGGCTGCTAACCCTCGTCCCCTAGATTGGTGAGAGGGCTGCTATATACGTGTCCAGTCCCACGATGCAACCATGTTTCAGCGGTTGTCGCCTACTTTCCTGAGACGTCCTTTCGACCATCAGGATGCATGGTTGTGTCGCCTTCTAACTCTGGCTAGCCTTAAAGGGGATGCTACAAAGCCATTGCCCGGGGGGTACTTGGTCTAAGACCGGACAGTTCAACAAAGGAATCGTCCTGGCCACTCCCATGGGAGTGGCATATCAGAAACTTTCCACCCCTGCGAAAAGTTAAGGCGGAATTAATTTTGTAGGAATGAATGTTTTCATTCCAAGCAAAATCATATTTTCCACCATTTGTCCTGGAAACAAAGTTTCCAATTAAAATTCCGATAAAAATCGTTGTGTTCAGTTCAACAAGACTTTTCGTATCTAAACTTAGGAAGTTTCGTGACCGTTTCTGAAGCACTTCGAAGTTCAAAGTATGAAAAGCATGTAGAAATGGTTGCGAAGGGGTGTGTGTATTAATTTCTACTTCGCACTTGTCAAGGTGCGATGAAAGGAAAGGATCGTGAGTATTCTGAAACTGCCCTTTAACACACGGAATATGAGTTGGTTCATTCACTAGTTACGTTAGATGATTCTACGCGGCAAAAAGTTCAACGTATTGGCCCACGGGAGTTGTATGACGATTTCACTGTTGAGACGATTTTCCAAGATTCTTGCTATGGACTCTGAAAGGCCATTAAACCTATGAAGAGAGAGATCCCCATCCAGATTTGGGCTTCTGTAATGAAACCTGAAATTATGTGCCCTGGCATTGAATTTAACAAAATGACAGTTAAATGCTTCATTATTAATTTTTTACTTAATGCTAACACCTCGTACACAAATCATGAGTAACCGAAATTTATAAATTAATGTTTTTAATGTTTTTTTTCAGTGTGAGATTGTGGCACCCGTAAAATAGGCAAGGCTTTATATTATAATCCTGTTATATGGGTTGCCACTTTACTACTTACTGCTTATGTATAAATTTGTATACTCGTACTTACTCGATTATATATTTGTTCCCATGATGTGTGTATTGTGCAGACATGTAACATTAATGCAATACGACATAATACGATACATACAATACAAGTATTTAAGTTGTGCAAGTAACAAGGCTAAGTAATCTACATGGCTGAGTCGAATTTTATATGACCTCCATGGATGTGTTATTGTTCATATTTTCAAATTTTATTACTTCATTTCGCTCAAAATAGTGACATGAAGTTTAAAAAATTTTGTTTTTTCTTTTAATGATATTTTTTACAGCGAGTCATGACTAAAAAAATAGCGAAAATCAGTGGAAAGTTTTCTTTAATTATATTTGCCTTATCTTTAGTATAAACAAAGACTAATAACGTGCATTTAAATCACTGAACTTCGTACACCTCTGAAATTTTGATTATTATAGAAAAATTAACATAACTTATCGATTTTCTTTACAAAACTAAAAAGTACTTAGTCTATTTTCACTTACATGGCTCGGTTGAATTTTTATATTATTTAAAATGTTACAGGCTCCTTATACGATAACTACATTTTAAGGTGTTACATACATAAAAGCAAATCTAATATGCTTTCCTGGCTTGGTGAATGGTTTTAAAATAAAGTAGAGACAATCTCATATATGTACAACACATATAAGCCTTAAAGTAGGCATTACAAAAACGAAATACTCTGTACAATATAACATTTATATATATAAAAAAACAATCTGAAATTTAAAATAAAAGTAAAATGTGCAAGTAATAATGAAATGAGCATTGTATAAATATTATGCCTAAATAGATCACGTAAAATAATTACTATAAACGAGTGGAGAGGTAAGTAATGTTTTATGAGGAAAAATAAATATGTACTTATTAAAAAGTAGCCTTAGGGTGGGCTTTCATTTTTAGAAAAAAAAAAATTCATACAAAAATGATTTGGACTATGTCCGTTGCAAGTTAGTTCACTCTCCCTCTGGTAATCGAACCCAACTTGAGAGACCGATACCACTGTCGAACATTTTAGGGGTCAGTGTCTAGGGGTACAAAATTCCAAGTAAAGATGAAAGTATTAGGCCAGTATAGTAAAACCTCAGGAGGATTTGGCGTTCTCAGGCCAATCAATAACTTAAGAACCATTGGATTTCTCATTTCATTATATAGCAAAATTGTAGCTAAGGCTTAAAAAAATCATTTTCATTAATACATACTACCAGATGCCAGCGCTCGAAATTCGAGTGCAATAACTAGGCAACTTTATTTCTCAACTCAACCAATTCACAAACCAACACTTTTTAGTTTATTATTGTGAATGAAGATTACAAACTCATTAAAAAACTTATCAACAAATTTAATAAACTGACATCTAGCATTATTTTATGTGTTAGTAGCAATTTTAAATGTTATATACTCAAAACAAAGGAAAAAATTTAAAAATCTGTAAATCTGGTAAATAGCTAAAAAGAAATATCTTCCTAATAATACTCGTTTGGTCAAAATAGGATAAAACGGTAGAACAAAGCATCGGTACCAAGAAATTGCCTAGCCTATTAATATTATAACTAGCAGATTCCAGCCCTCGAAGTTCGAGCGCAAATTCTAGGAAATTTTATTATTTCATTAATTAAAGACCCTAAAAGTATGCTATTTAATTATAGCCAATTCACAAATCAACACAAAAAACAAACTCATTTTTATCACAAACACATTAGCAAATTTAATAAACCCATACATAGCATTGTATAATTTTATGTATGTGTTAGTAGCAACTTTAAATGCAATTTACTCAAAATAAAGGAAAAAATATATGTTGTACAACATTATCATCCCTTTTCCTTAAAGAAGAATAATTACAATTTTGAATTCAATTTTAAATTCAAAATTTTTAATCCCTCACTTGAGCTGATTATTTCAAAATTGGCATAAGTAATTTTAAATTTGAATAGAGATATCGAATTTAAAGCGATGTGTGAAAATAGGTTATTCCAAGGACTTTTCTAAATCAATCATATATATAACATTCATTTTCTGTTTGTTTGTTTTTTTTCAACGGATTCCCCTGACATTTTGTACACATGATCTCTATACCCCAGGAAAGGTCGCCATATACTTTTTACCGGCCACACCTACTTTTACGCCCACTTTTTATGTAAAATTCCTTTTCTGTTTTATTCATATTTGTTCACTATACAAATTTTTATTTGTTAACAGATTTCTCTGAAATTCGGTACACACGATCCCTGTACTCTAGCTAAGGTCACCATATACTTTTTTTTTCGACCACGTCTACTTTAACGTCCACTTTTTATATACAATTCATTTTCTGCTTTTTGGTATATTTGTTCGCTATACAAATTTTTATTTTTCAACGGAATTCTCTGAAATTTGGTACACACGATCTTTGTACCCCAGGCCAGGTCACCGTATGATTCTTGCGGCCACACCTACTTTTACGCCCACTTTTTGTATAAAATTCATTTTGTTTTTTGGCATAATTGTTCGCTATACAAATTTTTATTTTTTAAAGGAATTCTCTGAAATTTGGTACACACAATCTCTCTGCTACAGGGAAGGTCGATATATTCTTCGTACCGGTCACACCTACTGTTACGCCCACTTTTTGTATACAATTCGTATTCTGTTTTTTGGTTTATTTGTTCACTATAGAAATTTTTATTTTTCAAGGGATGTCTAAAATTTGGTCACACGATCTCTATACTACAGGGAAGGTCACCATATGCTTCTTACAGGCCACGCCTACTTTACGCCCACTTCTATGTACATAAAACTTATTTTTTTCCTAATAATTAGTTATAGTTCGGTTCGAGATCATGTATACATTTTCTAATACTAGAAGAGATAATACTTTATGCAATGTAAGAGAAATTTGGAAAAAATTGATTGCTATGCAAGCTTTTATTTTTCAATGGCTTTCTCCGAAATTGAGTACATATTCCAGGGAAGGTCGCCATATGATTTTTACCGACCACGCCTACTTTTTCGCCCAATTTTCATATAAAATTCATATTTTGTTGTGTGGTATATTTCTTCCCTAAACAAATTTGTACTTTTCAACGGATTTCTCTGAAATTTGGAAATAACTACACGGTGAAAAATTCCCCAAACTTAAAAAAAGGTACCCAAAAGAAATGAACAAATTCCCCATTTTTTTAATCGAAATAAAAAATGAACTTACTCTCCAAATTCATTCCTAAATTTTTACATATTTTTATTTAATGAATTTTGTTAAATATTTATGTTAGTGAACATTGCTCTCAATATATGTCCTACAATAAATGCATTCAAAATGAGTATTCTTTTCAATAGCATCATTTCGGTGCGCGGAAGTTACGCGCACGGGGTATACAGCTTAGCTAGAATATCGGAATGATCTGAAAAATAAATTTTGGCAGCACAGGTGTGGCTGCGGAAGCGGCGCGCGGCACACGGACATGGACGCGGACGCGACGGATGCGGGCGCGACGCGCTCTCGAAACACAGCTCAGCTAAAATATCGCAATGCTCTGAAAAATATGTTTTAGGGATTAAAATAAGTTAACGAGAACGACGGATGCGGACGCGACGCGCTTGCGGAACATAGCTGAGCTAAAATATCGCAATGATCTGAAAAATATATTTTGCCGATTAAAATAAGTTGACAACAACTGCGCGGCAGCACCGTTGTCCTGCCAAACGCGCGGAAGCGGACGCGACTCGCTCGCGGAACACAGCTTAGTGAAATGTCGTATGATAAATTTTATCTACGTATGTGAAATAATTACCTGTTGATCAAAATAGGCCACACATATACTATAAGCAGTTGCTTAAAGAAACCATGCGACACAATATTAAACGTCGCATTAGTCTTTCATTTTTGAAAATTGAATTTGACGTCTCTGCTCATTGATGATCACTTATTTAATGAAGTAATTCAAAAGTTCTGATTCCTTTAATTTGCAAACGTTTCCGTTACATTTGATGTTTATATATAAACTTAAAAAATACTTAAAGTGGTTTCGCAACTTATTTTTGAAGCATTTTTGCTGCAGCATCTTAAAAAACTTCTAAATTAAAAAATCAAAAAATTTTGAATTGAAATAAAAAATTAATTTACTGCCCATACAAATTTTTAAGTACTCAGCGCCTGGTAAGCATAGTGACACATTTTTCAAGTCAAAGGCCTTTTTATCCCGGGCAAGACCGGTTAAAAACAGCTAGTTAACAATATAGATATAATATGAAAATGTAAACAGTCTATTTAACTAAAAAGGGCATTGCAAGCCAATTACGTATATAAAATAATGCTGTAGATTTTTGATTCACGGTCTGAAAACATATATTACAGAAGCACTTTTAATCAAATATTAAGTATTAAGCCTCATATTATCAGTTATTTCACATTATAACTTTTTACAAAAATAAACTTTTTCAGAAAAACTCACTTTCTTAAGAAAACTTTGCAAGAAAAAGTAATTTTTTAAGAAAAGGTCTTATTTAAGATAGGCACTTTTTTTTAGAAAAATTAAAAATTAAAAAATTAAAAATGGAACTTTTTAAGAAAAGGTACTTTTATAAGAAATGGTATTTTTAAGAAAAGGTACTTCTTTAGAAAATGTAATTTGCTAAGAAAAGATGCTTTTTTAAGTAAATGCACATTTTAAGAAAAGTTACTTTTTTAAGTAAATGTACTTTTTAAGAAAATTAACTTCTTCATGGAAAGGTACTTTATAGGAAAAGGTTTTTTATAAGAAAAATTACTTTTTTAAGAAAAGGTACTTTTTGAAACAAAGTTACTTTATAAGAAAAGGTACTTTTTTAAATAAAGGTACTTAAAAAAAGTACTTTTAAGAAAAAGTACTTTTAAAAAAGGTACTTTCTTAAGAAAATGTACTTTTTTAAGATAATGTACTTTTAAAAAGGTACTTTTAAAGAAAAGTTACTTCTTTAAGATGGATATTTTTTTTTAAGAAATGGTAATTTTTAAAAAAGGTACATTTTTTAAAAGGCAATTTAAAAAAAATTTAGTTGTTCTAGAAACAGGAATTTTTGAAGTAAACTCATTTATTTAGGGAAATTTACTTTTAAAGAAAGGGTACTTTTTAGAAAAGGTACTTGTTTAAGAGAAGTTATTATTTTTTTTTGAGAAAAGCTTCTTTTTTGAAACGGTATTTTTTATAGAAAATGTTATTTTTAAGAAAGGGTACGTTTTTAGGAAACTTAATTTTTTTAAGAAATGATGCATATATATGAAAAGCTACTTTTTTTAGAAGAAATTCTTTTTTAAGACAATTTACTATCTGAGGAAAGGGTACTTTTTAAGAAAAGTTACTTTTTAAGAAAATATACGTTTAAGAGAAGGCACTTTTTTTTAAGAAAACACACTTTTTTAATAAAGGGTACTTTTTTAAGAAAGGGTACCTTTTAGAAAACTTTATTTTTTAAGATATTTGACTTTATTAAGAAAGCGTTCTTTTTTAAGAAAATGTACCTTTAAGAAAAGGTACTTTTTTAAGAAATTGTTTAAGAAAAATAATGTTTTTAAAAGGTACCGACATTGCAATTTTAAGCTTCTTAGCTCCGGAATATTAATGCTCTACATATACTGTGAGTGACAAAATAATGGAAACTTCTAAAAAAATATGCTTTTAATGTTTTGGTCAATACCAAAAAAAATGGATCATAAAATTAAAAATTCTTTTATTTATTTCAAATTTTTTAATTTTATTCATTTAAAAGAGAGAAAAATATTAACGTTAAATAGCCTTACTTCAGAAAAAATAAAAAAACTTTAAAGTATTAATTTTTATGCTGTTGACAAAACATTGGAAACCTTTGCTATACAGCAATTGAATACTTTCCCTCTATTTTTAGTTTCAATATTTTGTTGGGTATCTATTATTTTTTAGTACTGCTTCACAATGCTGAGTCAATAAAATTATTGATGATATCCATTGAAAGTTTTTGCTACTCTGAATCAACTGCCTCTATGAGGTCTGTCTTCTTTATGTAATTTCGTGGCCGTATTTATCGATCTACAGTATCGCATAGATTTGCTATGGTCTAGTGACTGGACTGGCCATTGTAAAACACTAACTGCATTAGATTTTAGCCCTTTAGTTACAACTTTGGAGGTGTGTTTTGGGTCATTGTCATGTTGGAACTACCAGGCCAAGGCTTATTTTCCTCAGCACATGGATACATACGTCAGTTAGAGTATCTTTTATCTTTTATATTTTGGCTTTTGGTTCTCCTACAAACGCTCTTCTATCATGGCCTCTAAAATTAAATTCCGTCTTGAGCTGTTCATGTTTTATTTAGCAAAATTTATGCCAGCCAAACAATTTTTTTCTGATATAAGTGATCTCTTCGTCGGAAAACAGTTCGAGCACATATTTGGATTGCTAAAGACCTCCTCAAGTAGCCATTTTGGATATTTTTAAAACTCTCTTGCTATGAAATTATCCTGTCTTTGACTTGTTTTACGGGACCTATCCTCTAAATGTTGAGTTGTCACCGTACTTCAATCACGATATTATTTTGATAATTTTTGAAATTATGGATTTATTCATAAAATATTTCGCACAAATTTTTGTTTGCTTAGCAGCAGTAAAATCAGCCATTATTCTTGTTTTTAATGTTTCATAAATACAATTTTATTTATGAAACAGTTGAAAGAAAACGTCAGAAATTATAAATATTTAAATAACGGTTAAGATTTTGCACATTTTTTTCAATACCATTTTCCATTTCATTGTTTTAATCAACTCTGGTTCTGAAGTTTAAAAGTTTCCATTGTTTTGGCATCACAAAAAAAATATTTTTTTTCACTCATCTATTTTTTTAAATTGTATTTTTCGTATTAAAATGCTTGTCTTTTAATAGAGAACACGCCAAAGAGTGATTTCGCAAAGAGTGATTTACAAATTGGCAAATTCAGAATTTTGTAAAAATTTCTAGGCTATTGTCACCCACATGAACGCTATTGAAATTAGTGAGAATCGGTCCATGTTCAGACCTAGCCCCCATACAAATTACCCATATGAAATCGACATAAATTGCCATAAGATCCAAATTGTCATATAGATCTTACTCAAATTGGATTTGTATGCCTTCATTACATCCACTAATGAGTAGTCCAAAAATGATCCCTTTGACCCCATATAGAGCTGCTTCCCGATCTTCACTTAAATCTATTAAAAAACAAAAATATTGCACTGATTCTTCTCAAATTTTGTTTGTACATATTTTTCCAAAATACAAGAGACTTTACCAAACATGATCAGGATCGGTACATTTTGGACCTAGTCCCTTTATAGATATAGCATCCGATATGAACTTTTTCATATCTGCAGCCAAAAAAATTAATAAAAATCCCACTCAAATTTGGTTTTTGCTTATTTTCAATGTCCAGTTAGTTGGGCCTAAGAGATAGGGTTTCTAAACGCATGGTATAGGGTATCGTATAGTCGGTCTAGACCGACTATAATTTTCTTACTTATTTTTTCATCTATTTTTTTTCCCATCAAAGTGAATACATCTGAATTCATTTTGCAAAGTTTCTAAATAAAAAATTTCTTGTCATTCAGCGGATTTCATCACAGCTTTATATATACCGGCTTGGGATGGTGTTGATATATTAACTCCTGATTCTGCTAGATGCTTACAAATTTTGGCAGCTTTTTGTGTGCTTACATGTACTTGAGTTACTAGGTTAACAGCTGGATTTAAAGATTTCTTCAGATTTTTTCTCTTCCTGGAGGTGTGTAATTGTCATCATCACTAACTGAGTCATATTCTATACCAGATTCAAAATTAGAGTCACTACTGCTATTAAGCTCATAATCTATTTCGGTACTGGTTTTTTTCATGTCGGCATTGCTATCACAAAATTCGTGATCGTCTATTTTGGACGTTATAGTAAACATTTTATTAAAATCGCGGCTTTTTGAATGTTTTAAAAATTTTTGATAGTTTTATATAAATTTTTTTACTTTTCCTTTTATAGATCTTAATGCAAATACTGGCACACGATTCTTGTTACACAAACTAATTAATTCTTTCGATATAATATCGTATCTTTTTGTTTTGCACTTTTCTTCTTTAAGTAAGGCATTAAATCGACCAATAATTACTTTTTCTTTAGGCGTTCTTTTTAACTCGGACAAAGATTTGTCAACGCTTTTTATTATCGCAAAGTTATTGTTTTTACTTTCATGTGTTTTTAATGACTTAGTCCACGTTCTGACATTTTGTTGAGTACTTAAAAAGCTATTTTTATTAGACATTTTATGAAGAGTGAAAAATAACGCAAATGAAATCAAAAACTTTTAAATAAAATATTAATTATATGAATTAATAACTATCATTAATTACAGGGCCTTCTTCAATTTGATTTTTATTAAAAAAGTAATAATTTAAAATTTTGAAAAAAAATTTTTTTTTTTTAAAGATTTATTATGTATGATTTGCAGTCTTTATCTTTAGATCCCTGCATCTTAAAAACTACTTCAATTATCGACTTTAACAGTAAGCACTAATACTGTTACATTTTTGCGCTCCTGGTGTATAAAAATTAAGTTATTTTCGTCTAAGTTTAATATATAATTCTAAATAATGAAAAAGTATAAACTACAAATTTCATCGCGTTGGTGACGGGAACTTTTTTAACGTCAGCGAAAAAGTAATGACGCAGTTTATCATATTTTTCCATGGTCTATACAGCTACGATAGGTACCTTTTGAAATTCGCGAAAAATGTAAAAAAGTTATACCCCTCCTGTATATATGTGTAATTTTTTGATATTAGCTATTAATAAATAAAAAAGCGTTACGTATAAGTGAGTCAGTAATCAGCCTAACTGCAAAACAAAGATGGTCTTTGTCAATTAAAACTATAAAAAGCATATTTTCTTAATAAACTCAAACTAAATTTCACATTCATAATAAATTTTATTTAAACAAAAACAAATAAAAGGAATTTTAATTTGTTTTAATGTTAATGCTTATTGTATGCGATATAAGAAATATTCTACTTAGACCACTTTCATAGTTAAGGGCAGTTCTCACTTTAAAAGAATTTATAAAATTTCAGTAATCATTTCACAGCTTTTCAAACCACACTGGATATAATATGAAATAATACTTCCCATATATTTACATCAGTTTTAAATAATTTTAAATACCGATCTTAAAGTATAAATGAAAACTAGAAAAAGAAAATTTTCTCAATCATCATCTTTGTAGTTCTAAGTTTTCTTTTCAAGTTAAGACTGGCATGTTTTAAGTTTGCCTTTAGTTTTGTTTCATAATTTCTCACATAAATTTACTAATTTCATAAAACAAAAAATAGTTTTGGTCTCTCTTTTATTTAGTTTCTTTTTATAATAATAAAATTTAATTGTTTATAACATAAAACAGCCTAAAACTATGCAATACTAAATATTCACAATGGTTGGCAAATGCATGTCTGGTTGTATGCTGAGTAGCGTCAGTAGTTTTGTGGTTGAACACAAAGTGTACGCATTTTCAACGTTGAACATAATTGAAAATTCCAATAAACGGGTAGAATGTTTTGCAACAGCTACAGCTATAACAGCAACAACAACAACAACAACAACAACAAACAACATAAAAGAACAGCACAGAACGGCAAATGCAACTTAAACAATACTTTACCACAGAATTCTCTATTGGTCGGGAGCATCACTCACTTTCTAGTAGTTATGTGTGTGTGTGTGTGTGTGTTCGTGTGTTTGTACGTGTATATGTGTTTGTATTTTGTATCTCAAAACTTTGTTAAATATTTGCCTTTATCTTATATAATATGAGGAGAGCTAAGGCAACAGCATCACCATTTGAAACTCAACTAAACTCAACTCAACCTTCCTTGATGTTTAGAGTTTTCTAAAAAATTTTAGTCTGACAACAGTTGTTGCTGCTGCATTTTGTTTAGCTGTTGTTGCTTTTTGTAAGATGGGGCTGTAAATCTTTGACCAAACACTCGTTAGGCTAAATCGTTGAGCTGTAAATAGCATGTTGACGTTAGTTGTCGTTCTTGTTAATCCTCTTCCTTGGCGTTTATGTTAAACACTCATTGTGCGCCCACTTTTGTGCCCCTTCGTTTTACATTCATCTTTTAATAAGGCAAAGAGAATGACTCTTTACCATTTGATGCATATTTTTATAATAAACTTTATTTCTTTTCCATACTTTGCGTCTAGTTATAAGTTGTTTTGAAATTAAATTTTCTATTTATTTTTTCTCCCTCGATTTTATGTTAAACTTAAAAAGAGCCTGACAGTTATGCAACATATATTTATAGCCTTCAACATAAACTTGTAATAGGGCTGGTAAATGTGTTAGGTAAACTTGATATTGGTCTAGAATTACTCTGGTTGAAGACAGCTTTGTAATGGAAAATTTAATACATTGTGACAAATTTCTGTTAGCATAAAGATATGTCATGAAATTTAGAATTTTATTCTATCAGTTATACGAGCCCTTGGCGCCCCATATTATAAGATAAATTTTTGTTTTATTGAGTTCATAAACCATTTATGATATTTAATCGTGTTTTTAAACCATTTGGGCGATGTTATCGCTAGCGAATATCGACAATACAGTTTTACCGACTCAGTCGCTCAGTTAGTGTTGAACGTAAATAATAGTTATTCGATCAATATTATTACTATACTCTGAGTTTTTCTTTTTCATCATTTATTTGTAAAGTCTCTTTCTCGCCGACATATTTTTTTTTGATGGTGCAAAAATTATATTGTTGTTGTGTTTTGTAAACACATAAACTATTTGTAAATGGAAAAAAATTTAGTTTTTTTTTGCCAGAGTCTGTGTTGTTGTCCCATTTAAATAAACATTATTATATGGGCTTTTGTGGGCATTTAAAGTTAATATTCTTTAGGGAAGACTTGGAAAATTATTGTTTAGCGAAAATAGTTTAAAGGTTTTTCACAAAACTTTTATTGGATTAAAATGGCTTTTATGTTAAGTTGATGCTAACGCATTGTAATTATTTATCTTCTATTTAAGTTGCTTTAAAATACCAAATGGTTGTTGTATCCTTAAACAGAAATTATGAGTTTAGGATTGTTGAAATATATACTGAAGGGGGATATCGTTTGTACGGAATCATAATTAATATTTATAATGCTTGTAATTTATTAAAAGATAAGAAAAAACTGGTTTCAATGGCCTTAAATTAATTATATTTTTAAAAAATTAATTTTATGTTTTAGTTTCATCCATTTTGTTATATTGTATTTTATTCTATTCCACTTATTTTATTTTTTCCCATTTATTTAATTTGATTTATTTCAATTTTATTTTATTTTATTTTATATGATTTTGAGTTATCTTATATATTAAAAGAATTTATGAATAAACTTTGCATTCAAGATTTTTTTCAATATTTTTCTTCTCTCAAACCTCTATAACTAGAGTTCTAATTAACGTAAGCATAGGTCTAATAACACTCAGTGGTTCAAGCTCCTTCTTTTGAGCTATTAACTGCTTAAATTCTTTGGGTTTGAGGAAAGTTATGCGTGGAGAATCAACTTTACTTTTACTGTACGTTAACTTATCTTGGCATATTTTGGCATTACTGTACGTTAACTTCTGTTGGCAAATTCATTGGGTTTGAGGAAAGTTATACGTGGACAATCAACTTTACTTTTACTGTACGTTAACTTCTCTTGGCATATTTTGGCATTACTGTACGTTAACTTCTCTTGGCAAATTTTGGTTTTATATTACAAAAATTAATATAATATAATATAATGCTGCGGAGCAGCAGGGGTCCTCTAGTTTTATTTAAATTTATTTTATTTTACTTTATTTTATTTAGTTTTATTTTAATTTATTTTATTTTATTTTGTTTAACTTTCTTTCATTTTATTGTACTTTATTTTATTTTTTATGTATGATTTTATATTATTTTTTATTCTATTTTATTTTATTTTATTTTATTTTATTTTATCTTATTTAATTTTCTTTTATTTTATTTTCTTTTATTTAATTTAATTTAATTTTATTTCATTTTATTTAATTTTAAATTATTTTATTTTATTATATTCGATTTTATGCCATTTGTTTTTATTTTATTCTACATATTTTATTTTATCTTCATTTATTCTATTTTACTTTATTTTATTTAATACTATATTATTTTTTTAAATTTTATTTCATTTAATTTTATTTTATTTCATTTAAATTTTATTTTATTTTTTTTTATTTTATTTTATTATATTCAATTTTATGCCATATGTTTTTATTTTATTCTATTTTATTTTATCTTCATTTATTCTATTTTACTTTATTTTATTTAATACTATACTTGAGGACCCCTGCTGCTCCGCAGCATTATATTATATTATATTAATTTTTATAATATAATACCAAAATTTGCCAAGAGAAGTTAACGTACAGTAATGCCAAAATATGCCAAGAGAAGTTAACGTACAGTAAAAGTAAAGTTGATTGTCCACTCATAACTTTCCTCAAACCCAACGAATTTGCCAAGAGAAGTTAACGTACAGTAATGCCAAAATATGCTAAGATAAGTCAAACCCAACGAATTTAAGCAGTTAATAGCTCAAAAGAAGGAACTTGAACCACTGAGTGCTCTTACACCTATGTCAACAGCCTACGTTAATTAGAACTATAGTTATAGAGGTTTGAGAGAAGAAAAATATTGAAAAAAATCTTGAATGCAAAGTTTATTCATAAATTCTTTTAATATTGTATAAGATTATTTTTTTTAAATTTTATTTCATTTTATTTTAAATTATTTCATTTAAATTTTATTTACTTTTTTATTTTATTTCATTTTATTTTATATTTTTTTTTTTATTTTATTTTATATTATTTTATTTTATTTTATTTTACTTTACTTTATTTTATTTTATTTTATTTTATTTTATTTTATTTTATTTTATCATATTTTATTTTTTATTTTATATTATTTTATCTTATTTATTTTATTTTATTTTATTATATTTTATTTTATTTTGTTTTGTTTTATTTTAAATTATATTATTTTAATTCATGTTATTTTATTTTATTTTATTTTATTTTATTTATTTTATTTCATTTTATTTTATTTTATTTTATTTTATTTTTAATTTTTTATTTTATTTTATTTTATTCTATGTTATGTCATTTTATTTTAATACATAATTTTATTTTATTTTTTTTATTTTATTTTACTTTAATTTATTTTTTTTATTTAATTTAATTTAATTTTATTTTGTATTATTTTATTTTATTGTGTTTTATTTAATTTAATTTTATTTTATTTTAATACATTTTATTTTATTTTATTTTATTTTATTTTATTTTTTTTTATTTTATTTTATTTTATTTTATTTTATTTTGTTTTATTTTATTTTATTTTATATTATTTTATTTTATTTTATTTTATTTTATTTTATTTTATTTTATTTTATTTTATTTTATTTTATTTTATTTTATTTTATTTTATTTTATTTTATTTAATTTTGTTTTCGTTTATTTTTTATTTTATTTAATTTTACTTAATTTAACTATATTTAACCTTATAAGAGCACAAGACGATATATCTAGGTCCGTCTGTACCTCTGTCTGTCTGTTGAAATTACGCTAATTCATAAAATGAACTATTCAGCTAGATAAAATTGTAATAAAATTGCTTAATATTATTTCGAGTAGGCTGATATTGAATTTGGAGCTTCGATGCCCCATAGCCGAGGAACGACATACAAAAATATAGAGATACTCCGATAAAATTTCATATAAAACACAAACAATAATGAAAAATATTTGTACGTAACATAACATGTTCATATAAACTGTTCGTATCAGAAGTGTATGTACGTGTATATTTTCTTGTTGTTTTTGTTTTGTTTTTTTTTTTGTACATGGCACTATAGGAAATTTTACCCGTTTTTTGGCCAAAATTAATTACAGCCAAATGGCTGGACCAATTTGAATGATTTTTTTTGACATGACTACTGAAGGACTATTAAGTGGGAGGGAGGGACCCTTAAAATTTTTATACACTCAAAAAAAAAAAGTTTTTTAAGTTAACAAAAAAATTAGTTGGTAAATAGTTCCAAACGGGTTTTGATCTTTGATAGATTATCCGGTTTTCTGAACTATTTTTTACTAAATTTTTTTTCGAGTGTACCCTAACTTTCAAAAATAAGAGTATAAATTTATGTTATCAATTTAAAAAAGTGAAACACAAAGTTATGTTTTAAAAAGGATTTTATGCAAAAATTTGATTTTCGAGTTCCAAATCGTCAACTATATTTAAAAAACATGGGTTCAATATGCCACAACTTTCCATTTCTTCATCTTCGCCTTCGGAATTTTCTTCGTCTGTTTGACTATTTTCCACAAAATGTTGCTCCTCTGACCTCAGTTATCCTATAACTTCTGGTGGAAGCTTCAATTTCTTCTGGTGCTTAATGCGTTTATTCAACGAAAGACTGGAAATATAAAGATCTGATGTATCCAATGCTCGATTGAAAACGTCCGTCAAGTTATTCACACGGCTACTTTTTCGTGCATGAAGCAATCTATCAGATTTATATATTTTGTGACGCGATTCAGAAGCATCCAACTGGAAGCACAGTCGACTCAATAATTTGTCGCGAATGGCTTATGTACAGTAGCTGTCATTGGTAACCATGGGTACTTCTGCATGAACATTGTGGCCGTTTGAAAACAAAAGTCTTCAAATTTATTCGAATCTAAAGGAAGCTGACATGATAAACATATCAAAATGACTTTTAAATTAAAAGTTAGTTCTATGTCAATGCCTGTAATTTCAGAAAATTTTAGATGTTTTTTGAACGCGCCGAGCCATATTGCCATCATTAGGACTTCCATAGCCACCAGTCTTAGGCTTATCAACTTGCAAATGAATTTCATCCCAAAATAACTGTTGGATGTCAGCCTTTCTTCGGGCAACTAACGCTTTGTCAGTTTCATTTCTTATTTGCCACTTTTTAATGTCAACTTTGTAACCTGCATTCACAACAAATTCAAAAAAATGGATCCAGCAATGCAGTGGACTTATCCCATACTTTAAGTTCTCTTCTTTTGGTTTGAATTTTTGGTTTTGGAAATCTGTTATGCTCATAAAATCTTTTGGTGTAGCCCCGTATAAAGAGCAAGTCTGACTAGATTTAGTTTCAGTCAAAATATTTAATACTTTGCCGTCAATTAGAGTTAAATATAACTTAAATTTAATGCACAAAGTTTTTTTTTCACCAAGCCTTACTTCAGTAGCACTTAAGGAACTTATTTCTTCTTCAATATTTTCTTTTTCTTTTAAGAGAATTTCTTTAGTCTCCTTTGTGTATTCTAATTTTAATGGTCGACAAAATCTAATAGATTGTGGTGTACATTGTTCCATAAAATATTTCCGGTTGCGTCTATTAAACGCAAAGGTATAACTGTTGTGGCCAAAAGAGAGGAGTCACAATTTTGAGACAAACCCGCCTTTTCAAACTGTTGCCTATAGTTTGAATGTTCAGTACTGCTGTCAAATCCATAACTGACAGTGAGTTCGGCGTATAAAATGTCCATTTTTTTGGTTTCCATTAAGGTATATATAACTTCCTCTTGCACTTGTATTATTCTTTCGGATGTATGCTTAAGTAACATTTCCAACGGAACTTTCGCTAATGTCTCAGTAACTATTACGCCGTCTGGTCTGCAGTTATATTTACTACATGTAAGTTCTTTGTATAGAGGATATATATATCGGAATTTCTCATTTTGTTTTCATATCTTATATTGCAGTATTGCTCTTTTGAAAAGTTTTTTTCTAAAAGAAAAGCTAGTCCTTCATCAGCAGATAGCTTAGTTGGTGTCGCTCTTGAAATTAGTTTTCGTACTTTCGCAGCTCTAGTTGGCGTACTGACAGCCTCTTTTAATACCACTACTAAATCGAATTGGCTACATTTACGAACAGCCACAGATGCTGCAAGAACTAGGGGTTCAACATGGGAACGAATTGTTTATCGATGAGAGTAAATAACAACAGTAGAGTTATACTCTTAATTATTACTTTCAATAAAAAAAGCACGAAAGTACCTAATATTTTTGTTAATGATCTTATTAATTTTAAACAGCATTGCAAAAAATATACCATTCTAATGTGAACTCTAAACTTATTGGTCTCTTAGTTATAATATTATGTTTAGAACACGGGTGGAGGGTATTCGGTACAGCCGAATTTTACACTCCTACTTTTTTTTGTAAATTAAATAAAATAAACTAATCCTCTGCGCTGAGGTACTGTAAACGTGACCGAGTGAAATTTATGTTTTTGATATTCGGTAGACAAAAGTCGATCAGCATTTACTCAAATCATTTGTAAATTTATATGATAGAATATAAGAAATTTAACTTTTAACACTACAAAAGTTAAGCATGCATTTCAATTTTTAAAA
Source organism: Cordilura impudica (assembly GCA_963682025.1). NCBI lineage: Eukaryota > Metazoa > Arthropoda > Insecta > Diptera > Scathophagidae > Cordilura > Cordilura impudica. The sequence continues at coordinate 295,312,230 of OY821518.1, read as the reverse complement.
GGCCTAAAAGTATATTTATATATTTCATTTCACGGATGCTGTGATTCTAAAGGCAATAGACCGTTCGCTAATTGACTTGGCTCTCGACTTTATCTGCTTGATATATCAATAACCATATAATTTTTGAAGTACTTCTAGTGGATATCTTTGAGTTTTCTATTCATTTCAATAACTTCAAATAGATTTTTAGTCGAATGTTCAAAAAGTTAGTTATTCTTTCAATCAAACAAAAAAATTTGGCATACTTTAGAGGCAGTAGTTTGTTTTAAATACATATATTCATAGCCTACTTTTAGGTGCTTTACTAAAAACTATTCTTATAAATTGTATTACATATTCTAAAATTCATATTCACATAGAAAAAAATCAAAATTTTTTTTTCTGACGAAGTCTTCAAAACTGAAAAAAAAAAAAAAAAATTTGCATAGATGCATATAATAAAATGTATACCAACTTTATTTAAACTCGGGTTTTTTTTTGTTCAAATGGATAATCCTTAGATGAGCAAGATAAACTATGTTCTACATAAAAATGGTAAAAACCGTTTTCTGGTTTTTTACTTATACCGCATTTACTTAAATTTAGTTTTCATTTAAATTTTTTATTATTTTTTTTAATTTATGCACATTTTTCTATTCTGCAGTATTCATAAATTTACACACACTCAGCTCATTCCTTTTTTCCACTGAACAAATAACGAAGTCAATTTGGTGTCTTTTTTTTCAAGTTGTGGCAAATAAGTGGAGGGTGAAACTCAAGCGAAAAACGTTTTAAGGAGTTCGTTATATTTTTTACATCGTTGTATGCTTAATACGTCATTTCTAAAATTGGGAATTGAAAAAAAAAGAAATATACTTGTTAGGAAAAATATATTTGCTAACAAGATTAAGCAAAAGGTAGGGAAAAAATTATTGCAAATAGAATGATATTAAAGTTTTTTCGAGTCTTTATTGGTATGAGCAAGAATGACACATATGTATATGGTAGCTGCAGCCAAATAGAGGTTCACTAAAATATTACATTCTAATCTCTTAAAGTAAACTTTAGTTTTTTATTTTTTCTTATACTCTGGTCTCTTTAAAGTAATGGGGAATGTTTAGCCTTGATTTAAAAATAAAATCGATTTAGTGATGTCTGTCTGTCTGATAATTTGTCATGATCACGCTCAAAATTGATGGTCAATGTTTTTGATTTTCAGACAAAATTTTACTGGTATTTTGAACAGTTTGATTTGAAAATGGTTATATAAAACGGACAACGGTAAATAATTTAATTACACCTTAAACATTTGTTTTTCACCTTAAACATATTTTTTTCACTTGAAACAGTTTTTTTTATATAACAAAACTTTTGTCGATCAAAAAAACTTTTTTTTTTAACAATATATGACACCTGGTTAATTTTTCGCCAAAAATGAAATGGAACTTTTAAAATAATTATGAAAATTTAATAGATTAGATTAGATTAAGAAGGCTCTACGTATTGCGACTAATTTGATATTTTGTGCAGCCATGGTTGGTCTAAAGATTAAGGCTCCTTATAAAGACAATAACCTTATCTGTATCCTGCAAGTGCGAGGGTTCTTTTGCCACTTAGTTTTGGACATTCGCAGAGAATGTGTTCTGCTGTTTTCACCCCCTGTTCGCAGAATCTACATGTGTCTGTAACAGACTGGTTTTAGTGCAGCCTGACTTTCGGAAATTATGTCAATGAGTGCCCTATTTGCCTTTCTTCTAAGACATTAAGTTACGCATACATAAAGAGCGAAGGCATTCGCTTGAAAAATGGATGGGTATTTTCCCATGGGTAGGCACGATGAAAATTGGGACCGAATA